>JAADYJ010000600.1:0-17978 GCA_023338205.1 Halophytophthora polymorphica
ACGCTGTGGCTGGGCGGGCCGCAGGTGTGGGAGGCGTACAAGGCGCGGCCCAAGGCGGAGAAGGCGGCGAGCTCGTGGAAGTACCGCAACTTCTACGCCGGGCCCTTCGAGGACAAGATGACGCGGCGCGAGGCCGCGCTCATCCTGGGCGTGCGCGAGAGCGCGTCCGAGGAGCGCATCCGCAACGCGCACCGCAAGCTGCTCATCCTGAACCACCCGGACACGGGCGGGTCCACCTTCCTGGCCACCAAGATCAACGAGGCCAAGGAGATGCTGCTCAACGGCGGCAAGTAGACGCACGCACACAGGCTCGCACGCACGCACGCACGCAGCGGCCGTGCCGCTCGCTCGTGGGAATACACGCGACTGGGCCCAGCCGTCCAGTGGACGCTAGAGGACGCTCGCGTCTGTTTCTCTGGCCGCTCCGGCCGCTCTTTTGTGTCTTGTAGGCGAGTGGGACGCGAGCGAAGAGCTACTGGGCCGTCGGAGCGCCCGGTCTCGCGAAGGCCGTGGCCTAAGGGCCCGCATACGTCGGCAGCGGCGACACGGACACGCCCGACATGGAGACTGGAGGAGACGCAGGGAGCCCCAGCCCCAGGCGCTGCATTTGCCGTTGCAACGCCGCCAGCTCAGGCGCCTTGCGGTACGCAAAGGGGATCTTGCTGCGGATCTGCCCCACCAGCGCCGCGAAGCTGCGCTCGAACTCGGTTTGCAGCGGGGACACCTCCGTCGCGGGGCCGGAGCGGAGCTCTGCCGTCGACAGCTCGGCATATAGGGAGGACGTACTGTCGTCCGCCGGTTTACTGGGCGGCAGGAAGCTGCGGGTGCTGCTGGCGACGTCACTGTCGCCTGGAGTCGCATGCGGAAGCGCCGGAAGAGCCGACGCGGACGTGGAGGTGGACGGCACCGCAGTGTCCGACTGACTGGACCGCCGAAAAGCCTCGCGACTGAGGAGCAGACACTGCCAGCAGAGCTGCGCGAAGCCCACGAGCAGATTGGCCAGTTCGTGCCGTTTGCGCACGCTGTCGTCGCTGCCCATGACGCGGCCGTAGGCGTCCAGCACGCGCGCGGGTTTGGCCGCGAGGAACGAGTCGAGCACTTCCGGCACGCCGCCGTGCACGTGCGTGTCCACGCTTCCCTTGAGCACCAGCGTGAGCGTCTTGAGGTCGCTTTGGCCCGCCTTCTCCTTGTCCACCTCGGCTCGCAGCAGGGCGCAGCGCTTGCGGATGTCGTCCATGGAGTTGTCGATGGGGCAGCGTAGCTCCTCATGGCGCTGCAGCACCAGCTGCCGGGTCAGACAGCATGGAAACGCGCGCGCCACCGACAGGTACGTGATGCGCTTCATCTGCTCCGCCGTCTTGCCGTAGGACGACGCGCCGTCCAGCGTGAAGGGGAGGGCAAAGCGGAACGCTACTTGCCAGTCCTTGGCGTCCACCGCGCCGATCTTCCAGGTGCACAGCTCCTCAGACGTCGCCTCCTCCACTGTCGTGACGCGCAGGAAGATGGTGTTGAGCTGATCTTCGCTGACGACGAGTGGCTTGGGCTCCGGAACGACGTCCACGCGCTCGCAGTGCGGGTACTTGGCGCGCAGCATGGCCTTGAGCTCGCTCACGAACTCGCCCAGCGACGTGAACTTGCTGCGCTTGTAGATGTACTCGCTCCGAGCGATACGAGCAGACACGCAGTCGCCAGTGTACCTCACGCGGTAGAAGGAGAAGGCCGTGCCGCTCGAGTGGCTGCCTTCTTGACTCGCGGCGAGGCGACTGGCCGCCACTTGGAGGTACTGAAGCGACTCCTGGTACTCTGCGAATCGCCGCTGCTGCTTGAGACCCACCAGTAGTTCCTCGCTGATCGCGAGCTCTTGTTCGACCCAGCCAGCGCGCTCGGCGTAGTTGCGAGCAGCGACAAGTTGTCGGGTGACCCATTGGTGGAGCTCGTCGGTATTCTCAGCATTGCCGCTGTCATCGGCGAGTCGAGCGCGCTGGACGAAGCGGATGGCGTCCAGTTTGCAGCACGCGGCTTCGGCGAACCGCTCTCGTCGCGCGTGGAGACATTGCAGGGCGTCTAGCCAGATGAGCTTCTCATCCAGCAGCCAGTGCGGGGAGATGGCCTTCACGACGCGGTCCAGCCCTTCTTCAATCTCTTCAAAGTCGTCCCTGCCGTCCGGATTCGTAAAACCACTTCGCCACCGCTCGTACGCGTGCACTGTCGCCGTGAGGCCGTTGAGCAGATCGAAGAACTGGATCTGGAAGCTGTGGACGAGCAAAGGCGGCCACGGTGTTGTGCTGCCACGAGCAGTAGAGGGAGACGCAAGCGTCTTCATTTCGTCCAGCATGTCTCGGAGTGAAGCTGGAGAGATTGATGGCGACGGGTTTGGTCGGTCAACGAGAGGGAAGAAGACTGACGTCAGCACCTTGACGATGGGGGCCTTCACCAAGAGAAAGCTCCCAGTCTGGTGGTAACAGGTAGCGGCGAGATGGCCCAGTAGTCTGGCTGCGCTTTGGCGCACGCCACGGGCCGTAGCGGAGGACGCGATCGAAATGAGGAGCTCAACTCGCGCTTGGTCGTAGATCGACGGCAGCTCGGGGATTCGAGCGGCAAACAGCGCGGCCGGGAAGCGCGACAGAAGCGTCTCCAAATACCCCAGCAGCTCCACCACAAAGCACATTTCCGCATCTTCGTCGTTGTGATCCCCACTACCATCGATGTTGCTGCCTTCCATCTCGTTTTCGGGGCTGAAAGAATGCCCACTGTTGCCGCACAATCCCTCAATGGAGCTGGCGCGACGCAGCAGGAAGAACAGCATCTCCGTCAAGGAACCCAGAAGCGCGTAGGCCTGGTTCGTTGGGACGGTGTGCGCTGGGTTTGTCCGTCGGGTTTTACCTTCGGGACGCGGCTGCCCAAGACGAGGTGTGAGGGCCATCTCGATCAGCCGGATGATGTCTTCGTACTGGTCCACCGCGGTCTGAACTGTCCGCAGCACTGTGTACGCCACCGTCTGACGGAGGCTCGAAACGTGGTCGTCGTGGTTGTCTGAAGAGCCCGCGCCTGGATTATGAGGCGCCCCAGCTGATCCGAGGCTTGACCGCGGCATTGACTTGTCGTCCGTCCCAATATTCTGTGATCCTCGCCGTACCTGCGCATTGGCATAGTGCTTCCCCCAGTTTCGCGGAAGAGACTTATGGTTGTCCCCGTTTCCATTTCCATGGGCAATCATGCTGTGGTCTCCACTGGTGTTGGAACCGACGCTAGCTCTGCTGTTGAAGCTGGCTGTGGCATCGGGGCCGGCACCTGGGCGGCGGTGACTTCGACGGCGCACCAACCGCTGCTCGATATCCAGCAATGATATGCGAGCGTCGCACGTAACTAGGTCCGGAGATAGCAATTGCTGCCACAGTTGAATCCCGCCACGAGTCGATGACTCTTCGACCAGGAACGTGTCGATCATGAGCCGAATAATGGCGAGGCACGCGTGCACGCGTATTTCGTTGTATGGAAGGCTAGTGCTGCTATCCGCGACATCATCGTCTTCTTCTGCATCATTCCAACTGCGGGACCTTTCTCCACTGTTCTCATCGATTCGAAACTCCATCGGTGTGTGAGCTTCCAGTTGCTCTGCCTACATACGCGCGAACGCGCATATACACACACAACACACACAAAGGCGGGTTAACTCTTCGCGTGTAGTGTTATCCAATGACCACAACCAGCATTGGCATGCTGTACCTTTCGAATCACGCGATGGTAGTAAGAGAGTGCTGCTGTTGGGCTCAATCGCCACCGTGGCTTCCCTGAAGAATGTTTGCTTGCATCGTGTTCGCCTCCTGTTGCCAGGATTCGGAAGAACAGCGGCAGATGTGCGTTGGAGACGCTGCTGAGTAGGTGCCCCACGCAAATCAGCACTTCCTTCTGAAGCTCGCGCCTTGCCTTCGTAATGTGTACGCCTAGGGACTTGTTTGGGGGAGGGGCATCACCAAAGCTGGAGTCTGCGAGCAGTTTCCCCTCCGCTGTGAACTGGGCTACGCTTGGAAGCAGCGGAAAGTATAAGAGAGAAATCATTTCCTGCTGCTCGGATGTCTGGTAACGCAGGTTGTACACTTGAGCCACGAACATCCTTCGCAGCAACCGCATTGCTTCGCTCTTGATTTTGTCTTCCTTCTGTGTGTCTGCAATGCACAAGAGTTTCTCAAAGATGGCCTTTGCCAACCAAGCGCTTAGATGGGTATAAGCCGGTCCACCCTCCCTCGCTCCGACACCGTTCACAGTTGCGAAAAATTCAAAGTCGATCAAGGTGCTGACAAACGGGAACCATAGGTGAACGAGTGTGTTGGCCTCCCCTTCCGCTTCGTTGATCCCATTCATGTAGCCGGTGATGACGCGTGCGGGGACAGCGTTGTTGGCGACAAGAAATACTCCACGGCAGAAGAACGCGACGCTCCGGTTCACCTCTTTCTGCACTAGCAGCCCGTTTGATGTATCCCCCGCGCACTCGATCAATTGGGCAAGTACTTGGCCCAACAGCCCTTCATCATTGAGCTCGAGCATCATGGGGAGTGTCTTTGGTTCCAGACTGCCATCTGTTTCGTTTCGGCCCAACATATGCATCGCTACAGACTTCAACGTGAGCTGAAGGAGGACGCTTGAGTGCACCAGCGACATTCTCTTGGTGTCCGCATTCTCTTCGACCGGAGATTTGTTGTGTAGCACGTTGAACCACTCTTCCAGTAGCGAGGCGAACACAGATTGGCTGCATACACGGTCGTTCCTTGCATGCCGAGGTAGATCAGTGCCTGAATTGGTTGTGTCTTCAATCGCACCTTCGTCAAACACAATGCGCACGAATTCGTGAATAACTTGGCTCGTATCGTGCGTGTCAAGAGGCCGTTGTGAGCTCCAGGCGGCTTTCTCCATGATGGCGAGTAGTGTACGAAATGCTGCCCAACGCACGAGCGACGAGCCGAAACGCAAATACCCCAGCACGAACTTGGTGATCACGATGAAGAAATACCGCACCGTGACTGTGTCACTTTGAGCGAGGCTGAGCAAGCGATTGACCGTATCTTCTTCAATGGTTTTGACGTTCATGGCACGATCAACTCGCATGTTTGATGAGTAGAACGGGTGCAAGAACTCCGCAACAGCACTGTCTTGGCTGTGGACGGAAGAAATGACGCGGCTACGGCAGCTGAACACGGTTTTGCCGGTGTCGAAACAACCATCGCGAGCTGCCGCCACGTATCCAGTTGGTAACGGGATAGTGCTCCCCTTTGCCGAAGTTTTCGCGGCAGGCGGAGCAGGAAACACGTCCATGACATACTTGTTGTCCTGCAGGACGGTGCCTCTTTTCCCAAGCAGTGGTAGCGCCGCATAGCCAATTAGCTCCTCTTGGTGCTGATTGGGTTGAAGTTTCTTGCAGTGAACGTGGTAGAACGTAAATAGGATGTGGTGCGCTGGTGTCAAGCACTCTGGCAGACAAATCTTGATCTCATCCTCGAATTGTGGGTTCTTCTGGTGATAGGTCACAAGGGCATAGGCGGATTTCCCGATCTGGTGATCCGCCCCGTAAATCGCCCGGAGCACTGCACTGCCTGCATCTGAGTCCTCCGCACCGCTCACGATGTCGATCGTGTCTTGCAGCAGCTGCACTCTGATAGCGACGTTGCGATACTGGCTTTTCTCGATCTGAAGGGGGTACAGGTAGAGCGTATTCACGTAGGAAACTGCCACAGGGCCCGACCCTGTCAGCCCGAGGGTCGGCGCGGCAGAGGGATGGCAGAAAGGTTGGACTTCTCGGCAATTGACAGATTTGAGTTCTTGCTGTGTTTCCTTCACCCCCGTACCAGGCGTTCCTGCATCTTGACTCGAACTTTCGGAAAAAGGGTCGAGGATATCCAAGGCTAGAGTTGGCGGTCCCGGTGCGTGAGTATGATTCGTGCTCGCTTGCTCACTCTCAAACTTTGCGCCACTCAACATTTTCGCGTCAACTTCGTCAACATCAAATTCGCACTGTGCTGGAACGGGTTTCTCCCTGAATCAGTAGAAGCAAGTGACAACAAAGCGTCAGTCGAGCTGGTATCCAATGTGGCTACCATATCCCCAAACAAACGCCGAACTCACTTTAGCGATGCGCGAGCGGCCTCCAATATCAACGAAAGCCGCTGTTCCTCATTCACGGCGGTCCGTTGGCGATATAGCGGCATTGCCTGGTTGGCCCCGTGTGCAAACGGGAGTGTTCCCCAGGCAAGTGATTGTTGGTAACGCCCCAAGCGCTTTGCGCCGTCTGCTGCCTTGTCAATCAATTTGCGCCGCTCTGATGACGAAGTAAACTTGTCCGGGGTGCAATAGGGCGCAGTAGCGCCGTCTCCGTCTCCAACAAGCACCTTTGTCACTTTCAGCACCATATGCAGATGTTGTGGAAGGTGATTCGGCAGTATGTATACCAGCGCTGCGGGGAGTCGGCCTTCCACTGGTCCAGCCCCCTTGCTGTCGGTTGCAGGTCCAGGAATCCTAAAGCAAAACTCCTCGGTAACACGGCAGGCAAGGTGGATGTCGTATACCAGCAACCGGCATAGAAGAGGTTCGATCTGCAGGCATAATACACACGCAATGATCGGCATGGGGTTGATCAAAGACAGCTAAACGAGTGGTCACATATTGCAGAAAGTAAATGCAAAACCCAGCAACTGCAAACGAACCGTTCCGAGAGCGAAGCGAACTCGGGGCTTGACCAGAAAAGTGCGCGAGTCCTCGACAGCAACACGGGGCTCTAGAAAAGCTGGGACGTGCAGTGCTGACGGGAATGTCGGCTCGCCGGGGGTGAATCGTGAATCGTAGTTCTTCAGCAGGGATTCCGCTTCTCGCAGCACGTAAGTACATCACCACGACAGAACCTGTAAGATGGTTGAATGCCAACCACAACGCAGTATCTTCGCAATGCAATGCTCGTACCGGCTGGTTGATCGCTGTCGCCTTCCGCAGGAAGTGGCAAGCGGAGTGCTCGCCATGGACGGGAGAATTCATGTAGGATGGGGGCTTCCTCTGGAGGTGGGGGCTGTAGCGGAAGCACCACTTGGTTGATCCAGCATCGCCGACGGACGTCTACCAGCTCCAATGTGCCGGCCTTGATGCCGAATCCTTCGCTGGGCTGCTCAAACGTAACCCTCTCTTGAATGTAGCAGTCCGCTTGCAGTTCGTCGCGGCCCGGGATGCCAACATTCGACCACCGCCTATGCGTCTTGATCCCGGTAACCTCGTCGTCGTTACAGGGTGAATGGTCCTGCTCTGGAAGAGCTGTGCTTCTCGGCAGTGGGGCCACTGCATCCATTCCCTCCGGCCCTTGTCTATCCCAAGCACCCGTCCACAGCTCGACAGAATCTGCAGCAACGCTCTCACCACTTCCAAAGCAGAGCGGGATCTATCCCCTTACACGGCGCTTGCCAATCCTGCGCCTCCTCGCTTGCCGCGTCGTTTCACTCTGGCCACCCGCGACGCTTGACCTCCTGGCCGCTTCGAGTCGCCACGCACTTCAAACGGCCAGAATCCCACTCAAGGAAGGGAGACACAGCACTTCACCACGATTCCGGCGCGTGCATCTTTATGGCCACCTCTGCAACTTCCTCCGCCTTCCGCGCCACCTTCTTCTCCTTCTCGTTCGTTGCCTTATGCTTGCCGACGTCGAATGCGGAACGGAACGCCGAGTGCGGAATGCGGAATGTCGGTCACTTCAACTCCCATAAAACCTTTTGTAAGGCATATGTATGCCAATGATATGCATTGGCGCAGGTCACGCAGCCACCACCCAGGAAAACCCCAACGCGAGCAGAAAGCAAGCCAAACAAACGAGCGGCAGAAATGGCGGGCAAGGCAGGCAATGCGAGCGTGCTGGGCGGCGCGTCCAGCGGCGAGTTCATCTCGGTAGCCGGACTGCGCGTGGACGGGCGGCGCAGCGAGGAGGTGCGGCGCATCCGCACGCGCTTCGGGCTCTTCTCGCGCGTGGACGGCTCGTCGTACTACGAGCAGGGCAACACCAAGGTGGTGGCCGTAGTCTACGGCCCGCGCGAGCTCAAGACGGCGGCCGCGGGGTCGGCTGGTGCGGGCGGCGCCGCATCGGTGGGCACGGGATCGGGCAACGCGGCGAGCAACACGCAGCCGCGCGCCACAGTGAACTGCGAGTTCACGCAGGCGGCCTTCGCCACGTCGGAGCGCAAGCCGCAGCGCAGCGGCGACCGCAAGAAGCTGGAGCTGTCGCTGGCCGTGAAGCAGATTTTTGAGGCCTGCATCCAGACGCAGCTGTACCCGCGCTCGCAGATCGACATCTTCGTGCAGGTGCTGCACGCGGACGGCGGCGAGCTGCCAGCCAGCATCAACGCCATCACGCTGGCGCTTATCGACGCCGGCATTGCGCTCAACGACTTTGTGGTGGCCTCTTCGGCCGGGTATCTGCAGCAAACCATGCTTTGCGGTACGTTCCTCTGTGTTAGTGGCCTACGAAGGTCTTGGCGTCTGTATGTGTGCTACGTTCCGAAGACGCGGGGCTCTAATTTGGTTGTGCTGCGCTTGCTAGACCTGAGCTACGCCGAAGAGGTGGCGCGCGCGCCGCAGATGGTGATGGCGCTGAACCCACGCACGCAGAAGCTGAACCTGCTGCAGATGGAGTGTAAGCTGCCGCTGGAGCTCTTCGAGAGCCTCATGGAGGTGGCCACGGAGGGCTGCAACCAGATCTACGACTTGCTGCAGAACGCCGTGCGCGAGAACACGTGGAAGCGGCTACGCTCGCGCGGCATGGCCAGCGCATAATGCCGTGGCAAGAACTGGAGCCAGCGACCAGCGTAGTTGACACATACATACAAGCATACATGCACGTGCCATTCCGCGGACAAGAACTCCTTCGCCATGTTCTTCGAGACGCTTTTGAGCTTCTAAAGGCATACGCGTATTTAAGGACAACATGCGGA
Source organism: Halophytophthora polymorphica (assembly GCA_023338205.1). NCBI lineage: Eukaryota > Oomycota > Peronosporomycetes > Peronosporales > Peronosporaceae > Halophytophthora > Halophytophthora polymorphica. The sequence goes on from JAADYJ010000600.1 coordinate 8,955, forward strand.
CCAAATAGTCAAACCAAGTACATTGCAGGATGCGCAATGTGGAACGCACGGATTGGCTGGGATTTTGAGCGTTGTCACGCAGTGTACTTCGGTTCGGTAAGCTTTGACGCTATCTTGCCGTTTTTGCGCGGCATTTACGGAGCCGGTCCACATCCTGGCGCTCGGTGCTTCGCGCTCAAAGGCAAGTGGAAGTTTTTGAATTTCCTGCCGCCGTCACTCAGCGGCCCCGGGAAGATCAGTCGCTGCCGCAGTCGAGTCGCCGCGCGCCATGCCCCGCCACGCCGCCCCCGCCGACGCGCGCAGCCTGCCGACGCGCGCATCGGACGCGCAGGAGAATCAGGAACCCGCTCATGCGCGAGTTGGCGCGCAATTCGCGCCGGGCGTCCCGGACGCGGCCGTCAAAGTGGCCGCTGCACGGCCGACGGGCTCAAGCGACCCGGGCCACCGCAAGCACCGCCGCGCGCTGCACGCCATCGACAGCAACCGCCTGCCGGCCTCGTGTCCCGCTCCGTCCGCGGCCAAGCGCGCAGAGGCCTCCGAGCCCCCGAGCGGCGTCAAGGCCCGGCTGCAGCCCGCACAACCGCGTGATCCCCGCGTGGACGTGGACGCCCGCACTCCGGACGACCAAGAGCGATCACCAGCGACGCACGCAGGCGTCAAGCGCGAGGCAGCGGCCGCAGCGGAGGCGTCTCCCGCCGCGGCGCACGCAGCCTCGCCTTCCGAGGCGCAAAGCAGCGAGAACTTGGCCTGGATGGACATGATGCTGGCGCTACTGGAGAAGCGCTACGGACCGGGCGCGTCCGTGCCCGTGAGCGTCGCGGACCTGGAAGCCGCCCGCATGTTGCCGCTGCAGCGCAAGAGACGCAAGACTGGCGACACTGGCGCCGCGCGCTCGCCTCGGAGACAGCAGGACGCGGCCCGCCAGTCCAGGACGAGTCTGGGCTCGCGTGGCTCGGGGCCAACAGCCACGCGGTCGGAATCACGAGCGGTTGGACCGCCACAGACGGCCAAGGCGGTGGCCGCGCTCGGTGGCGCAGACGAGCGAGACAAGACGCGCGAGGAGAAGCGAGAGCGCGTGCTGCTGCGGCACGCGCTGCAGGTCCAGGCCTCCAGCGTGTCCTCGTCCACGTGCTGCGGGTGCAAGACGGGCTGCCTCAAGATGTACTGCGTCTGCTTCAGCTCGCGCGGCTTCTGCCACGCCAGCTGCGCCTGCGAGGACTGCAGGAACACGCGCGTGCACGAGCCGCAGCGGCTCGAGGCCATCCAGAGCTACCTGGCCAACGACCCGCGCGCCTTCTCCTACGCGCCGCAGACGCAGGACGCGGGCGCCGGTGGCTTCCTGCACCTCCTGCCGCAGGTACGGCGCTCTGTTGTCTCTCCTCTCTCTCTGCAGCTGGAGCGGTCGCTAACTGCTGGGGCTTCCTGTGCGCGTGGTGCGCTTTGTATCTCTCTCTCTCTCTCTGTGGTAGAAATCGAGTGCCGTGGTGCTGCGTGGTTGTCGCTGCAAAAAGTCCAAGTGCCTCAAGAAGTACTGCGACTGTTTCCAGAACGGGCTGGCCTGCTCGGCGCACTGCCGCTGCGTGGCCTGCGCCAACCACAGCGCGAGCGCGAGCGCGAGCGCCACGTCGCGGCTCGCGGCCAGGCCCCAGCCGGCCTTCCACGCCGTGCAGCTCTCCGTCACCAAGCAGCCGCGACGCAACCGCGTGCTCAAGACGCTGCGCCTCAACCTCTAGCCTTGAGCCTCGAGCCTCGAGCCCCCGGTCCCCGGCCCAGTCGCTCGCTCCTTCGTGGCCTGCACGCAATAGACGCTGGTGGACACCCCGTTCTCCTCGTCCAGATGCCCGTGCCTACCAGCAGCCAGGGGGGACACTGGCGGACGCCAGAGGACACCAGTGGACGCCAGAGGACACTGGTGGCCTCCTGCCCAGCCGCCCGCCGCGCGATAGATGGACCGAGCTTCATTTCCTTACGCGTCCTCAGAGCGACGTGAGGCCGCCCTCGCAGCGCGCGGCCGCGAGCATGGCCGGGTGCTCGAGCACGCGGCGCATGTCGGGCAGCCTGTGCGCCGGGTCGAGCGCCAGCATGCGCGCCAGCAGGTCCGTGGTGGCGGCCGAGACGACGTGCGCGAGGCCCCAGAGCTGCAGCACGCCCCGACAGCCCACGGCCTGGACGAGCTCGAAGTCGCGGCAGGCCGGGAAGGGCAGTCGCAGCAGTGGGCTGCCCGTGAGCAGCACGAAGAGCAGTGCGCCCAGCGCCCACACGTCGGCGCGCACGGGGTCGTACGCGCCGCCGCTCACGGCCTCGGGCGCCGTGTAGAGCAGGTTGCCGCCGGCCACGCGCTCGCGGCGCGGCGCCCACGCGCGCGTCGTGCTCGCGCCAAAGCTGCAGAGCTTGCACTCGCCCGCGGCCGAGAGCAGCACGTGCTCCGGGCACACGTCGCCGTGCGCCACGCCCTGCGCGTGCAGGTAGCGCAGCCCGCGCGCGAGCTGCAGCGCCCAGCGCCGCGCCTCGAGCTGCGGCACGCGCGGCAGCGTCCCGCCCGCGGGCGCGTCGCCCTTGGGCGCGTGGGCGGCGGCCGCGCGGCGCAGCACGTGCGAGAGCAGGTCGCCGCGCGGACAGAACTCCATGACGAGGCGCAAGCTGTCGCTCTCGACCGTCGTGGCCAGGTAGCGCACCACGTGGCGCCGCCCGGCGCGCACGTCCGCGTCCTCACGTGCGTCGCCGCGTGCGTCGCCGCGTGCGTCGGCCTCGCGCTGCAGCGCCAGCAGGCGGTGCACCGTGCGCCACTCGCGCCACACGCGCCGGCCGCCGCCGCCGCCGCGGTCCGACTCCCGCTGCAGCTCGCGCTGCTTGACGCACACGGTGCGGCTGCGGGCCGCCGCGGCCGCCGCCGCCTCCGTCTCTGCGGCGGCGGTGCGTGCGGCGGCGGCGGGCTGGGCGCACCGCGACTCGAGGTGCGCCACGAAGACCTGCGGCGCGAGGCGGCGCGTGAGCTCGAGCTCGAGCCGCGGCTGCGCGTCGGGACAGTCCGAGGCGCGCGGCATGGGCCTCCAGCACCTCGCAAGGCCCAGGCGCGGGCCGATTCGCGAGTGCAGCACGCGGCCACTCGACACTGGAGCGCCGGCTCGGGCGCCGGTCATTTTCTCACGGGCAGAAGAAGCGCCGGAGGTGCACGCGACGGCAGAACGGGCGCCGCGGCCACGAGCCGCGGCGCGAGAGGCGGCGGCGCGAGAGGCGGCGGCAGCGGCAGCGGCAGTCGAGTCGACTCGGCCACGTCCGGACGAGCGACGGCCGCAAGGGAGCAGGCAGACCTGCCCACGGCGGAGCCGCGCCATGCCGCCGGGATGGAAACGACGTTTCGACCTGAACGTGTAGGGCGGCGCATAGCGAGACCAGTGCTTCCAAGGACATGACATGACGTAGCTCTGGCTGTCGCTCTGGCTGTCGGCCCGGCGAGCAAGCATACGAGCAAGCATACGAGCAAGCATGCAAGCAAGCGTGCAAGCAAGCATGCAAGCGTGCAGGCCGGGCAGACTGGGTGGGGGTCGCGTGGGCCACTTGGCTCCGCTTCTCCCAATCCCGTCCAACTGTCGCGAGCCCACGACGCGAGAACGGGGTGTGGCGCCCGGAGAAGCCGCGAGTGGGCGACGCCGCTTTCGTGGGCCGCGCCGGCCGGCGAGCAGCTTGCCCCCTTCTCGTCCCAGTGGACGCCACTGCGCGTCCCTCTTCCAGCCGCCGGCAACGCTCCGCGCGTCTCGTGGGCGTGGCAGGGAGCTCCGCACCGAGTTCGCGCTTGACGGTCGCTTCTCGACCAGAAGGCCAAGCGTGCCACTGCGGCCCCAGCGGAAGCGCAGCGTGACGCTTCCGCGCGGGAAATGGCTGGACGCGGTGAAGCCGCCGCGCCCGAAGCGCGCGTGCCGTGATCCGAAGCAGCGGAGGAGGGGGGGATTCCGCTTGGCCGCCTGTCTGGTGGCGCCCTGGAGCCACGTCTTCAAGACGGTCTTGCTGCGGCGGGGCTGTTCGTGTCCGGCAGTGTCGCCCCCGTCACTGCGCAGATCAGCCGCCTCCGGAGTCAGGAGTCCTGACTCCCCTCCAGCCGGGCTCTGACGCACCCCAGGGGCCGTCCGAGGCGAACTGCCATGACCGGAACGGCCCCCACACACCTCCGAGACGTTGGCGGCTTCTTTGGCGCGACGCTCGCCAGTCAACCGCTTCTTCCGTACATCACGCGGCAGTGGCGGCACAATGGTGTTCCAGTGGTCCTAGCGCTCTCCATGCCGCGCCACGAGCCGAGGAACGAGAACTCGCGGGTTGCAGTTGGCTCGAGGAAGGAGACGCAACGCCAGAGGCGCCCCGAGTGCGTTCGAGGACGTGTCGAGCCCCGCGTGGGCTACAAAGGGGGCTCTGGAGGCTATCCGACGGAAATGGCGCTGCTGGTCTCCTCGCAGCCTCCCAGGCGGAACCCCAACGCCTCAACGGGTTATACTTCCTCGCCTCGTGATGGCCAAACAGGAAACCTACGAGCCGCATCAAGCGTTTGATCTGCATCAGCATCGATTGCAGTTCCAGCCCGGGAGCTGTTTCGTGGGCCGTGGACACAGCGACGACGGCGACAGGAGCGCAGCCGGACTACAACACCACGAAGACGGTGTCGGGTCTTATTCTTCGAGAGCAGAGGTTGGTCATCATGCAATTCGTGCTGGCACCGATGGGGTGGCGGGGCAATGGTCATCAAGCAAGCGTTTAGCCCCTCTGTTCCTCGCCCTGGATCGAACTGCCGATCCATCCCACCCAAGCTGTGCTGTTGAACGTGGGAGAGCCCCCACAAAGCCCTCAGTCCGCGTTGGGGGCTTCTTTTCTGTCGCGCTTGACGGCAAATGCCACGGCATACCTCGATCTTGAAAGACGGGGTGGGAAGTCATTTTCGTTCGAGGACAAACACGACTGCCGGAGGTCGCACCCCAGAGCCGCCATGGTCTCGATGTGTGCGTTGCGCGTCGACAAAGTTCTCCAATATACTGGTGATCCCGGTGAACTCCATTGCGAGAGGGTATTGCGCGAAATTGGAGGAGAGTACGGGTCTTGGCCAGTCCAACCTCCATCATTTGCAAGGGTGGTCATCGTGGACGATGCACCGGTCGTGCCTTGCACTCACTCCCATATCGTAAGCAGCACCTCCGAACAGTAGTTGAGTCTCCAGGCATCCCCGTGACAGCATTACTACAGTGCTAGCCAACTGCGAAGCTGAGCTTTTGGCAGCGCACAGTGAGTTGCACGGGCGCCAAATGACACTACGAGCCGTTGGCACTGGCGATTGAAATCTATTGCCAGCGAAGCGAACGACTTGAAGGAAGTTCCGGACAGCATGCCATGGTCTTCTGCAGGTCCTCTCCTTGGCCCAGAGTTCGAGCAGTGTCGACTCTGAAGGAAGAGCTGCTAGAATTGACGAGTCATGACGAGAGCTACTCACTCATCAACGACGAGTCCGAGCTTCCTTGTGCATCCAAACGGATTTGAAAGCGTAATCGACACCTCGAGGATGCCACCGTACAGATTGACAGTAAGGTACATACAGAATGGCACAACACCATCCAACAGGTGTGAGAACTTTGAAGCTGTCGATATCCTGTCGAAGAGCTCAAATAGGCTGTGTGATTTACCCTACGGTCTCCGAGGCATTGCAACCTGCCTCTAGGCCGAGGCCTCGCACTCAAGCGGACCAGCCACCCACGTAATACCTCATGGTACACGCCGAGCAGCGTGGATAGAGTCCCGCATAAGGTCGCTGGCAGTGCCTTATACGCACCCACTTGTCGAGTCGCTGAGCGTTATTTGCGTCGCGCAGTCTCCCATCGACCGCGTCCTTACGCTCCATCGTCGCCGCCACGGCCTTCTTGAGCCTGCAACTAATGTTACGCGGCCTCGTTGAGATCAATGCCCACGAGTGCCGGGTGTTGGATCACTTCAGCGGCGCTCTTGGGGCGAGAACCGAGAGATACAACCAGCAGCCTGTTGAGTAAGTCAACTGCGACGGGCGAGACCAAGTGATCCATCTCCCAGACCCGCAGCAACTCGGAGCAACCGGACGCCTCGAGTGCGCTGAAGGCGATGGAGCAGTCGACTCCCGTCGAAAGCTGTACGAGTGGCGAGACCGTCATCAAGACGAACAGCACCACACCCAAGGTCCAGAGATTGAGGGCCACGCCGAATATAAGCGCGCTCTTCGGGTTCTTTGCTGCCTCGGGCATCATGTAGTCCACGTTGGCGAGCCAGCACAACTGGGTTGAACTCTCAGCTTCATCGCTGTTGTTATCCGTGTTGTTGTCTGCGTCGTCGGCGTTCGGACCCGCACTCGCCAGGGCTTGACTCAGCCGGAAATCGACGAGTTTGCACACGCCCTGGTCGTTCAGCATCACGTTCTCGAGGCAAATGTTGCCGTGTGCGAGACCGAACTCCTCGTGCAGCGACAACATCCCCCACGCGATTTGCAACGTGCAGCGCAGCGCCTCCGACTCCGGCAAGCGGTCGTGCGCATGCGTAGCCACGTGCGAGAAGAGGTCTCCGCGTGGTCAGTACTCCACCACGAGGTACACGGCACCTGGGCGCGAGATGGTCTCCCGATACTGGAGCAGGTTGGCGTGGTGTCTTCCGTTGCGCAGCTGTGCCACCACCGCCAGCTCAAGTTTTAGTTCCTGCTCGTGCGCGCGGCCCTCGACACTACGAGGACTGGTTGTGGCCATGCGGTGCCGTCGCCTTCCAGAGCATCGTTCCACGGTGCTGGTTCCAGCTCCGCACCTGGTCAGACGTAGAGCTAGACCAGCACGACTTCCGGCAGCACAAAGCCCCACGGGAAGCGCGGCGCGGTGTCGGGGACCTCGCCCTCGGGTTCCACGACTTGCGCCACGGAGAGCTCGCCCGAGCTCGCGGTCTTCAGCTTGCGCCGCAGGTCGTACAAGCACTCCTGCCCGCGTAGTACTTGCGTGGCGACAACGATGCTAAGTAGACACGACTCAGAGGAGACAAGAAGGCAGACGGATAGGTGGAACCTGGGGTGTGCTCTCGCGTGGCGGCTGATTGTGTGGTGGTCCGCGGCAAGTAGCGAAGTGGCTGAGCTGAAGGGAAGACGGACGTGCTCCCGTTCCGCGATGAGATAATGTATGCCGAGTGTCCCAGAGCGATGGACAAGTGTGGCGTGTTGCGCGGGTGGATTCGAGGACATGCGCCTTGAAGGCAGCGAAACTTGTCGAAGAAACCCGATCCGACGTAGTTATTCCTTCGGGTGTCATGGCAACTCAGGCTAGAGCTTCAGATAAGCTTACCGGGTACTTATCAGAGCAGAACATTGGGTTTTCTGGAAAGTGGCAATTTCGTGCGTTGTAAGCGAAGTGAGGAGCCCCGAAGCAGTAAAGTATGGCGTTGCTGGCTTTTGAAAAGTTTAGCACTGTTCGGCTGTCCCTCCCCCTGGTTCATCGGTGTGTATACAACCTCGGAAAGGTTTCTTTTGAGTCGTACCGCCACTGCAGTTGCAGCCAGTGTCGCTCTCTTGAGGAACCAGGTTGCCGCGGGAGCCATGCAGGGAGGCAAAAGGGGCCGTTGATCAAATCCGGGGTTAATACTCAGGATGGTGATGCCGGGTAGCTGGATGTCCAAGAACCCCCAGCTAAACGCGTTTACCGTAGCCGGCTTTTCGGCCGAGTCTTATGATGATCAGGATATGGACATTCAGAATGACGCATGGCTTTTCGAATTCCAGCAAACGTAGAGCTCGAGACGTGTTGAGTGGGCGACCAAACCTGCTCACCTGTTCACCTCGTTGGCAAAGCGTGCTGCCGAATCCTGCTGCCTTTGAAGAACTCCACCGCCTGTTGCGTCCTTATCCCCGGCAAGCCTCGCAGCGCTGGTCTGCAGGACGAAGATCAGTACGCTGCGGATTTACATTCGCTTTCTCGGCAGCGTTGAAATTTGTGATCCTTTTGTATGGACCGTACCATCCTAGCGGCTGAAACGCACGCAAGACTCTGCCTAAACCGTAAAACCGGCACTACCTACTACCAGCACCCCGTATATTATCATCGAGACCTAGTTGGCCATCCCGCTTCGCCTGGGGTTTCGTCGCGTTGCTAGGGGGCAAACTGTTCATAACAGTTTGGGACGACGTCCCAATCCTCACCGCGGGTGGAGAATCCAAGAGTTGGTTGGACTGCTGGTGGAGGAGGCTGATTGCGTTGGATATGACATCGAGCGTGTCATGACAGAGCAGAGTCGCACGAGTGTGAACGTCCAGATACACGGTAGAACCTCGTTAGCATGCCCTCCCGACCAATCTACACAGTGCATTCTCTCACAACGAGAAAAAAGCCGTATGACGTTTACTCTCCAAGGTTACGAGCTGAAAAGCTGCTAAAAGAGGCGTACGAGTGCTACGTGCACGCACTGGTCTGCTTAGCCGAACTGAGGCTGCTCCAGAGGCACCAACGATCGTCTGATGAGTGGATTCGAGCTAGTCTTGGCGAGGCTGGCCATGTAGTCTGCTGCTTAGTTGAACCGTTGGCGGACGTGCATCCATTGCACGGTGTGGAATATTCTTGCCCTGGCGCCGCGAAGTTGAGACGCCGGCAATAGTTCCGAGATCTGGTTGACTGCGTGGTGAATAAGGAGATGGTAATCGCCTTCACATGCGCAGCACTTTGCCCAAGGGCCTTTCGTGCCTGCAGCAGTTGCCGGAGTAACCAGGCCCCCACTGTTGCTGTGTTTTCGGCTGCGGAGGTATTGAGACGTATTGCCATCTCTTTTATGACTGTCCCCATGCTCAAGACCTCTGGAGCCTCCATCTGAACGCCTGGCGTCCCTTCCTCCAAGCCCGACCGTCCTGGGAACAAGTCATCTATGCTACCAGCCTGCCGATTGCAACCAAATGGAAAAGGCCGTCCCGACAAACCATCCTCCTGCTCTGGCAAATTCTTCGGTGCATCGTTCTTCACGAACTCTGGACCCGCCGCAACGCCACCAAGCATCGTGAAGAGC
>JAADYJ010000601.1:0-17958 GCA_023338205.1 Halophytophthora polymorphica
ACAACCGGTGACATTCGGTCACTATTTATAGTGACCTCCTTTGGTCCGGACAAGGCAAAGCCAAAGTCCCAAGCTAGCCCGCCTAGCTTAAGAGTCCTTCTGGGCCCTATTAGTGTACGCCACACTAAGGGAACGGTACTCCAGGCTCCTAAACTAGGAGCCTCCCTAAGCGAATGGGACGCGGGCTCGACGGCATCAGGGTGTACTTGGATTTTGTATGGGACGAATTCAAGACAAATCTTCAGTATTGAAACTTTTTTGTAACGTTGTGCGCTCAACAGTAACGAATTTCGTTAACGTTGTGAGACACAACGCTGGCCACTGGGTGTTAATTAGGATGATGGGAAACACTTTCGGTAAGAAATTTATTCCCACTGCGTTAGCTCAATCACAACGGCACCAGCGCTGATTCTGTCCTCCGGCTGGAAGCAGCACATGCGCGTCACAAGGTTCCAATACTTGTCAATGAAGAAGTCTGGTCGCATCGGAAGCTCCTTCCTCTTCGCCACGCGGTGTTTCACAACATCGTCCGGCAACGTGTTTCCCCACGGATATTCCCCCGTCACGGCCTCGATGATGCACATGCCGAAAGAATACATGTCCGACGCGAACGTCGGTTTGCCGCCTTCCAGTACTTCTGGAGCCTTCCAGCGGTACGCACCGAGAGCTCCATTCTCGGCTGGCGCGTAGGCGCTATTGGAAACCACGCTCAAACCAAAGTCAGCCAGTTTCGCCACCCAGTTGTCGCCGACGAGGATGTTGTTCCCCTTGAGATCGCCATGGACGATGCCGCTTTCGTGCAGGTACTCCAGACCCTGCGCAGCCTCTAATATCAGCCTCCACCTATGAGATTCTCGATGCTCCTTCAGAAACTCCACCAGCGTCCCATATGGTGCGCGCTCACACACGAAGATCGGCCGGCCTTCGTGACACGCACCGTACAACTTCACCAGGTTTTCGTGATTCAAGCCGAACCACAGATTCACTTCGTGCCGGAACTGCTCCCGACTTGCCCGATCCATTTTGATCACCAGCAGTTGCTTCACCACCACGTTTGTCCTCAGCCACACACCCTCGTACACAGCTCCGAACGATCCGTCAGCCAAGTGCTTGCCCAGCTCCACCTGATGCGCCGGCAAGAACCACGGCGGCAGCGTCAATGGTCCACCAGGTGTGATGGTCCGTGCTTCGAACTCCAATAAGGCTGCGGCTTCTGCTTGCTCCACGTCGTCCTCAATCTCGTGCAAGACCGCTGCCGGCTCCTGCACCCACGTGCTCAACGTCTGATGCTGCCATCGCTGGACTTTGTTCCACGTGGGCTGCCAGTCGTGCACAGGAGCCTCACCGTCAAAGCCGCAGAAGCTCTGCAGCAGCCGGTCCAGGTCGTGGTGGATGCTGTAGTTCCGGTTGGCGATGGTGCGCGAGCCGCATACTGCAGACACGGAGTTGTAGCTGCCCAGAGATCCTTGCCGCTCGACTGAGAAATAGAAACGCTGCAGAATACATCCGTAGGTTTCCACCACCGCCACTGGCAGCGGTATGGAAGCACCTAGTACTAGTAGCTGGTCGTAGATATCTTCGAGGCGCCTGTGTACAGGGCGCTGCACGTCGGTCTGGTCGTCCAGCTTGTCGCACAGCAGACCCACCTCCTCCAATACCTCGCTTAGCGTTTGGTTCACCTCGACGAGTTCGTATCGGCTGACGTCGTGCACGGTCTCGCTTGAAGCTCCTGCTCGTTTGTGAGTCCGTGTCAGGTCACCTTGCTCCGCCAGTATCTCCATTTAATGCACGACATCCGCCATGCTCGTTCTTTCAACTGGATCGGCGGCGCACATTCCGGTTAGAAGACCCCACTCTGCGTTGCTCAGGAAACTCGGTTGACGGTGAGGAAGCCGAGGACCTCTGTCGAAAAGCCTCTTTCCTTTTTGCCACAGCTCGCGAAGTTTGAAGCGTATGTAGTTGTGTCGCATCATCAAGAGCTCGAAGACAGCGAGGCCGAACGCCAGGACATCAGCGGCGACGGATGGTGCGTCCTCCTGGTTTCGCCACACACTTGTGCGTCGAAGTTCGATGCTGGTGGTTTCAGCCATAGGATAACGTCCAGCTTCTAGTCGCACCAGCCCCTCGGCACTCAAAACACCTTTCTGCTCCATCTCAGTGATAAGCAGATCGTTTACCGATAAGCTTCGGTGCACAAGCCCGCGGCTGTGCACAAAGTAGAGCCCACGAGCGCACCCGGCCAAATGGCCCCAGTTCAACAAGCCAACGAGATCTTCCTCGTCTGGCCTATTCCCCTTTCCGAGAAAGAAGAAGGGGTCACCAACGTGGCATGCGCTGTAGAACCGGAGCACGTGTGGGTGCTGAAGCTCGGCCCAAATGGTCACTTGCCGCAGACACGCCTCCTCTCCGCCTCGAATCGGAGATTGGTCGACGCTAACTGACGAGGTGCGTTCCATCGCGAACCAGTCAGGGAGCGCCACCACCACCACCTCCGACTTGGCCACCACGATCGCGAACGTTTCCGCCATGGCGTCCAGCTCACGGAGAGTCAGTACATCGCCATACTGCTCCCAACAATGTTTGAGCCGCGTGAGGATCTCCACCTGATGAGTTTCATCGCCAATCTCGGCCGTGAATTGCCTGTCGTCCCTCAGTAGCTCCTCGTAGACGTCCATCCGATCCTCGCGCCTGCTCTGGAAGTACTGGCGCCACTCCTCTCTCTTCTTGCGGGCGCGGTGGGCGTCATGCTGTTCCAGCATCGACGTGATGGCCTGTTTTAGCCACTTGACACAGGCTCCAGTGTCCGCGAGCGTGAGAAGAAGCTTTCGTTGGCACTCAACCGCGCCTTCCTCGCAGCCCAGAAAGTGTTTGCAGCGAACAAGGAAGTTGTTGTAGTGATCGAGACGATGGATTTCCTGGATGTCCATGTCAATGTGCGAGTCACCGTTGTGTCTCCTTCGCGCCGCTATTGTCACGACGTCGCTGCGGCGGAAGCTTCGCGTCCTGACGTACTCTTCAATCATGATCGCCCAATCCTCCGCGCCCATGGTTCGCTTCACCTCTTCACCTGCAGTGGCCAGACAGCCTGCGTCGCCCCTCGTTTTCTCTGCTCAATGCGAACCCCTAGTGGCGTCGCTACTCAACACCGCCGGAGCAAATCCCATAATGACCTTTGCCCCGCCGATAGTTTTGCCTTCCACTATCAAACGACCCGGATTGGAGTGTCCAGCGCAAGCACTGGATGCTGCACCCACGGCCCCTAGCTTCACACTTCAGACAAGCCCAGCCACTTCGGCCCTACAACCACCGAGCACGAGAGCGAGCACATATCGTGCCCCAAACTCCCACCTTCGCGCCACTTCTTCCAGCCAACTCGTAGAATAGTACCAGCTCAACGCTCCTTCCGGTGCATTCTCTCTCCTCCTTCGCCCTACCTCTCCAGCCTCCTTCAAGTCGTGGACGTCGTGCTCCCTAAATCTGCTCGTAGGGGGGCCACACCTCCAGTCCTGACCCCCACTCCGCTACACTGCCTGGCCACATCGCGTCAGCCCAAGGCGCTCTCGAAGGTCGGTACCATGTACTTGATGTTCACGTAGGCGTCCTCCCCGCCCGTGCGCTCCAAGACCTCGAGCGTCTCGACGATCACCTCGCCGAGATCCTGCGCTCTCTGCTGCCGGAAGTCCATGGCGTCGCCCAGATTGCGCCGCTTGCTCTTGAAGAGGTTGAGCACGGGCAGCAGCTGGCGGTAGTACGGCACCAGCAGCGGCCCCACGCCCGCCACCCGCGTCACGCTCTGCAGCAGCAGCAGCGCGTCCCTCAACGTCTTGTCGTCTCGCGTCTCCAGGTTCGTGCGCAGCGCCGGCACCACGCGATGCAGACACTCCACGAGCTTGGCCGGCTGCTGCCTCGCAAACGCCACGAGCTGGAACGCGCCCTCGTACGCCAGGAAACCGTACGGGAAGGCCTTCTCGCGCATGCCGTCTACAAAGAGCGGAAAGTACTTGCCAAAGTCCAGCTCCGTGAGCGGCGCCGTCCAGCGCAGACCAGCCTTGCCCCCTCCCTTGCCGCCTTCGATCATGATGGGCAGCTCGTTGCGCGCGTAGGCCTGCGGGAAGAGCGAGGCTGGCGCTCCGCGTCGCTTGAAGGCGCCGGCCACGGGCGGGAGCGCCTCACGCGCCAGTCTCGAGTGGTGTTTCGTGTGCTGCACGTGTCGGTCCACGACGGAGCGCGTGGGCGACGGCAGCTTGAGCTCCGTCATGACCTGCTCGCGCTCCGTCTCGAACGAGATGGGCCTCGTGGCCAGCAGCGGCTCCGACTTGGACGCCAGTGTCGGCAGCCGCTGCGGCTTCTTCTGGAGCCGCTGGCCGCCCTGCGGCTTGCTCGTACGCCGCAGCACGCCCACGGCCACGGCAGCCTTGTCTTCCTGCAGTCGGTGCCGCATCTTGACCTCCAGCACGCCCACTACGTCATGCGGAGCCCGAGTTCCCGAGCCATTCCAGTCAATCCGCTCCGCCTCCACGCAGCCACGAGCCAGACGTTAACGCGCAAGACGGCAGAGCCCACGTACCATTGCGCTTCCTGGACGGAGAGGCCGCCACGGACTTGGCCGGACTCGAGCACAGCGGCGCCAGCTCTCGACCCATGTGTTCTGCAGCCGCCAGCAAGTGGCCACCGCGCTGTCCCACTCGTGTGCTCGTCGGCCAAGCCTCGCTCACGCTCACGCTCACGCTCTCCGCACTCGGCAGCAGGCTCCCATGCACTCGCGGCTGCTCCCCGCGCCGTCTACAGGCCTGCCAGCGCGCTCGTCGCGCTCCACAGCGGCCTCTTTCGCCGAGCCCCTCGCAGAAAATAGCAGCTCCGCCGCGCCGCACCGTCCCGTGGCGCAACTGCCGACGTCTCCTCTTGCCTCAGAGCCGCGTCTTCCTCCTCGCGCGCAGCCCAAGCCGCTCGCCCGCTCGCCCGCTCGCCCGCTCGCGCACCAGCCAGCCATGCGCGTCTTCATCTCGGACCTGGGCTCGTCCCTGGGCTCCGAGCTCGCTCGCAACTGCCAGGACGCCGGACTGGAAGTGCTGGGCACGGCCGCTCGAGGCGGCCGCAGCGAACTGGGCTCGCTCAAGCGCACCCTGCAGAGCCACCCGTCCAGCGACCGCGTCTCGGCCGTGGCCGAGCCCGTGGCCTTGCAGAGCGACGCACCCGCGTGGCGGCGCCTCGTGCACCGCGCCGACGTGGTGGTCATCACGTCGCTGAGCGCCGAGCCCACGTTGGCTCTCGAGACGCTCAAGGCCTTCGAGAAGCGTCCTCCCGCCGCCAGCGACGAGCCCGAGGACGTGGACGCGGACGCGGACGCGGTGCCGCGCGTCCGGCGCTTCCTGGCCGTCTCGTCCGTGCTCTCCTGGAGCAAGAACGCGGCGTTCGCGGCCTCGGGCGACGGCGCAGGCCACGTCGAAGACGACTTTAAAACGCGACGCCCCGCGCGCAAGTACGCCGAGCTCAAGACGGCCGAGACGCAGATCTTGAGCGCGCACCGCGCGGGGGAACTCGAGACGTGCGTGCTGGGCGCCGGGCTGCTCTACGGCGGCGCGCAGTCGCAGCTGCAGCTCGTCTTCCGCGAGGCCTGGCTGCATCCCGAGCGCGCCTTGCTCGTGCCCAGCGCCGGGGCCGGGGCCGGCGGTGGCCGCAACCTGCTGCCCATGGTGAGTCTCTTCGACTTGGCACTGCTCCTGCTGCGCGTGGCGGCCGCGCCGTCGCTCCCCAAGCGCTACCTGCTGGCCGTGGACCGCGCCAGCGCGAGCACCACCTTGCTCGACGTCTGTCGCGGCGTCAGCGCCTTGTTGGGCTCCGGCCTCGTGCGCGAGCGCGAGCGAGACGAAGAGGACGAGCAAGCCGACGCGCTGCTGCTGGACGAGGACGACGCGCTCGTGGCGCCACTGCAGCTGCACCTGCGCTTCGACACGTCCGCGGCCGCCATGCACGCGCTGGTGGCACCCGACGAGTGGCGCCACTACGAGCGCGGGCTGCTCGGCCACCTGCGCTTCTTCGTGGACGACTTCCTCCGCGCCATGGACCTGCGGCCTCTGCGTCTTGTGGTGCTGGGCGGGCCGCGCGCGGGCAAGACGCAGCTCAGTCGCGAGCTCGCCGCGCGCTACTTCCTGCCGTACTTGGCCCCCGACTCGCTGCTGCAGGAGCTCTTCTCTTCCAAGCACGACGCCAGCGTCACTGCAGCCAGAGGCGACGACGGGGACGCACCGCAGCCGCACAAGAGCGAGGACGAGGACGGCCCGCAGGACGCTCGGGCCCCCGACGGCGACGACGACGACGTAGCAGCCGTGGCCAGGCCCGTGGACGCCCACGGCCAGCAGCTCGCAGCCACGCGGCAGCTGCGCCTCGACCTGCAGCAGTACGCGCCGTCGGCCGGCCCCGGAGAGGACCAGGACCCGCGCCAGCCGCTGCCCGAGTCGGCGCTCGTGGCCTTGCTGCGCTGGAAGCTGCGCGGCGCCTCGTGTCGCAACCAGGGCTACGTGCTGGACGGACTGCCGCTCTCGGCCGCTCAAGCCGCGCTGCTCTTCGCCCGCGACGACGCAGACGACGCAGACGACGGACAAGCCACGGCCGACGCGCCGGCCGACGCAGAGGCGCAACTCGAGGCTGCAGACGCCGGAGAGGGCGCTGGAGAAGCCTCCGACGCGCCTGCAGCCCGTGACGCGCGAGACGCGAGCCCGGCCATGGACGTGGAGGCGCTGCTGACGCGTCTCCAGCCTCGACGCCACGTGCAGCCGCCCAACCGCGTGGTGGTGCTGCAGCCGCCGCGCCACCTGCTGGAAGCGCGCGCGCAAAGCCTGTCCGAGCGCGAGGCCGAGGCGTCGGACAACACGCAGGCCGCCTTCTCCACGCGGCTCGAGGCCTTCGAGGCCGACGTGGACGCGCTCACGGCCTTCTTCGAGCGGCCCAGCGACGCCGCGGACGGGCTCGAGGTGCTGGAGCTCGTCCTGCAGGACGAACAGGCCTTCCGCGACGCCGCCACCTTCGCCGACCCCATCCAGCGCTACATGGAGCAAGGCGGCCGCGCGCCTCGCAACTTCCACCCGACGCGCGCGGAGCTGCGCGACCAGCAGCGGCTGGCCGAGCAGCAGGCGCGAGAGGCCGAGGCTCGAGCTGCGCAGCGCGCACGGGAGCAGGACGCGCAGGACGAGGCCCTGGAGCGCGCGCGCGTGGCCCGCGAACACGCGCGACTCGAGCTGCTGCAGCGGGAAGAGGCCGAACTGCTCGAGACGCGAGCCAAGCCGCTGCGCGCGTACCTCATGGACTCGGTGCTGCCGGCGCTCACGGAGGGCATGCTCGAGGTGGTCAAGGTGCAGCCGGCCGACCCCATCGACTACCTCTCCGAGTTCCTCTTCCGCAAGGGCCGCGAGCTCGAGGCGCGGTCGGACGCCACGGAGGACGCCAAGGAGGACGCTTGAGGACGCTTGAGGACACTGTAGGACAACGAAGGACCCAGGAGGACAATCCAGCGTCTTGGACACGCGACTCGCACACAGGGGCAGAGACGCCAGCCCAGCGACATACCTTGATATATAGCCCCGCCGCCGCAGCTCTCTTCAGCACGTCCACCGACGTCCTTCTCGGGCGCTCGTCCTTGAACCAGCAGCGGGACGCGTCCTCCACGGCCTAGTACGGCCGACTGCGGCCAGAGTGTCGCGGGCCAAAGTCGCGATGCGGCGCAAAGTCGCGGCCAAAGGGCGCTCCACGTCCTCCGCCGTCCTCATAGCGCCTCGCCTCGTCCGGATACCCGCCAGGGCCTCGGCCTCGGCCTCGGCCTCGGTCTCGGCCGCCGTCGTAGCCGCCGTAGCCGTCAGCAGGGTGAAACTCCCTCGAGCGACGCCGTTCGTCCGGGTACCGGCCGCCCCACCCTTCGCCACGAAAGCCGCGCGGAGGAGACCTCGGCCGCGAGCGCGAGCGCGAGCGTGAGCGTGAGCGTGAGCGTGAGCGTGAGCGTGAGCGTGAGCGACGACGCTCCGGCCCGCGCTCAAAGTGCGGCGGCGGCCGGAAAAAGGCCTCGGGCCTCTCCCGCGAGCGGCCGCGCGCGCGCTCGTCCTCGCGGCGGAGTCCTGGCTCCACGTGGCGCAGGCGGGGCGACGGCGGCCGCTCCAGCACGAGCCGCGGCTCCTCGCGTGCTGCTCTCTCGACGTCGCCTCGCTCTCGCTTGTCCACGTCGCGAGCTCGCTCAGTGGCGGCTGCAGAGCGACCGGAGGCTGTCGCCCCGCCGCTCTCGCCGTCCACCTGCTTCTCCGCCCTGCCTTCTCGTCCGCGCTCGTCCTGCACAGCCGTCGCCTTGCCTTGCGAGCGCGAGGACGTCTGCAGCGGCGACGGAGGCGGCGTCACAGCCTTCGACTGCGGCGGCGCCTCGCGCTCGGGCCTGCGGGCCTTGTCCTCCGGCGTCTTCCTCGCCCCAGCAGTCTCCGCCTCCTGCGCGGTGGGCTCCGGTTTGAGCTTGCCGTCCCCGTCCACCGGCCTGTCCACCGACGTCCTCTTCGCCGGTCGGTCGCTCCGTGGGTCCTCATACGCCGACTTGGACCGCGAGCGGGACCTGGATGCGGACCGCGCGGCGAGCCCAGGGCTGCCCGCCCTCGCTCCGCCCGCCGTGCTCGGGCCCGACGGTCCTCCACGCGCTCGCTCTCGCTCTCGCTCTCGCTCTCGCTCTCGCTCTCGCTCTCGCTCTCGCTCTCGCTCTCGCGGCCACACGGGCGTGTTCCTGGCGCTGTCCGCGTGCGTCTTGGCGGGCGACGGCTCCGGCGCGCTCCGGTCGCTCGAGGCCGATCTCTGCGGCGTCCTCGTGGCCGTCGACGCGCCCACGGCCGGCGACGAACTCCTGCCGAGCCCGAGGCCCAGGCCCGCACGAGCCGCGCGCTTGAGCTCGAGCGGCTGGCCGCTGTCGTCCTGAAAGACCTGCGCCGCGAGCCGCGCGGCCTCGCGGTCGTAGTAGTGCAGGTAGACGGTGGCGGGCCGCTGCTGCTGGAGCAGGCGCTGCCACTTGTCGCGCGGCACGTCGACGCGCGGCGCGCACCCGCGGATCGTGTACCGCTGGCTGAGCGAGCGCGCGAACTCGTCGCGGTCGCGCTCCGGGTTGAAGCGGATGCCCGTGGCCTTGCGCTCGAAGCGCGCGTGCCGCACCAGCAGCGTCGCGCGGCCGCGCTGCGCCAGCGGCACGAAGCTCGTGCCGAACATGCGGCGCTGGTAGAACTCGCGGTCCTCCGGCCGCTCAAAGCGCAGCGGCTCGTAGCACTGCAGCGTCACGCCCGGCGTCGGCGTCGGCGTCGGCGTCGGCGTCGGCGTCGGCGTCGGCGTCTCCCGCGCGCGCGCGGCCGTCGTCTTGGCCTGCGGAGCCGCCAGCGCCACGCCAAAGAAGGCGGCCGCGTACTTGTCCTTGCGCGCCGCCATGGCCCGCGTCGAGACGCACGTGAGGCGCGGGATGAGGTCGGCCAGCGGCTTCCCGTCCGCGCCAAAGACCTCAAAGCCCGTGGCCGAGGCCGAGGCCCAGGCCACGCCCAAAGGCTCCGCAGCCGCCGTCAGGATCGAGTTGCGCCTCTTGGCCCGCCGCATAAAGTCCCGCTCCGTCTTGGACAGCGGCACGCTCTCGGGCGGCACCATCTGCTTCCGCCGCTCGCGAGCGCAGCGCGCCACCTCCAGTCTCGGCGCCGGAGGACTCGCGCCGGGAGACAACAGCGGACGCGCCCCCATCGGCAGCGCGTGCCGCTCCCTCCTCGCTCCTCCAGCTCCTCCAGCCCCAGCAGCTCCTCCAGCCCCAGCAGCTCCTCCGGCAGCGCCGTGCTCTCGCCCGCGCGCCTTGGGCGCGCCCGCCTTCTTGGGGATCACAAACGCCGTGGCTCCGGCCGCAGCGCCGCCGCCAGCCGCTTTCCTCGGGATCGGCACCGCGTCCAGCGACGGCGGCGTCTTGCGGCCGTCCTCGGGGCGCGGCTCCGTCCCCGACGCCGTGTCCGCGCTCCGAGACGGCTCCACCTCGCCCTCCTCCGCCTTGCTGTCCTCCTGCGTCGCCTGCCCGTCCTCCTGCGTCCCCCCCTCCCCCTGCGCCTGCGTCACGGCCTCCCGCTTGTCTCCCGCCTCTCCTTGCGGCTCGTCCGCCCTCCGCCCCACCGCCGTCTCCCTCGCCTCCGTCTGCTGCTCCCGCCGTTCCCGCCGTTCCCGCAGCTCCCGCCGCTTGCGCTCGCGCACCTCGCGCGGGTCCGGCCGAGGCGCCGTCTGCGTCTGCGCGCCCATGAGTCTCCACACCTCGCTCTGCCGCTCGCGACGCGCGGCTTCGCGTCGCTTGGTCACGACAACTCCCGCCTTGGACAGCTTCCCCCTGGCCTTCCGCTGCTTGTCCCTGTCCTCCGACGTCCTCTTCTCAACGTCGGCGCCACACGGACGCTCCTCCTTGGCCTCCTTGGCCTCTGCAGCGTCCTCCTTGGCCTCCTTGGCCTCTGCAGCGTCCTCCTTGGCCTCTGCAGCGTCCTCCTTGGCCTCCGCGGCGTCCTCCTTGGCCTCCGCGGCGTCCTCCGGCGGGTCGGACGCGGCCGTGCGCTGCCTCCCGCGACGCTCGCGCTCGCTCTCGACGCGCCGCGCTCGGCTGTGCTCGGCCGACTGCTGCCGCTGGAGCCGGACGCTGCGGATGCGCGCCAGCTCGCCCGTGGCCTGGCGCCGCGCGCGCAGCTTGCGCGTGCGCCTCGCGCGTCTCGCCTTGGCCGTCGCCTGCTTGTCGTCCCGCGGCGTCGGCGTCGGCGTCGGCGTCGGCGTCGGCTTCTCCTGCTCCTGCTCCTGCTCCTGCGGCTCCTCCTGTGGCTTCTCCAGCGGCAGCGCCTTGTCCGAGCGCGCGCGCGCGTCCGCAGAGCCTCCGCGCGGCCGCTTGTGCCCCGCGGGGCTCTGCGCGTCCCTCTCCGCGCGCTGGCGACGCCGCAGTGGCCCTCGCTTCTCCTGCACTTCCACGTCCTCCTCCTCCGAGCTCTCGGCAAAGTCGCTGCCCAGCACGGCCTGCGCGCGCGTGCGGCCTCTGTCTCTGGCCTGATCTTCCTCTGCGTCCTCTGCGTCCTCTGCGTCCCCGCGTCGCCTGCGCTTCTCCCTCGCCTTCCCTTCGCGGCTCTTGTCGCGCCGGTGGCTCTTCCTGTGGTGCGTCTTGGGCCTGCGCTCCCGCTCCCGCTCCCGCTCGCGGCTGTGGCGCCGTCGCTTGGGGCGGCGCTGGCGCTCCGCGTCGTCCTCTGCGTCTTCCTCGGCCCCGCTGCCGGCCGCGCGCGCGCGCCGCGCGGCTCTACTCGCCACCTTCTCCGCCGTCTTGTCCACGGTCGTCTCCGCCCTCTCGCGCTTCTCGTGGGCCGCGCTGGACGCCTGCGACGCGTCCGAGGCCGAGCCCTCGTCCTCCAGCGCCGACTTGAGCTTGCGCAGCCAGTCCATGGGCTTGCGCGGCGCCGCAGCGGCCGCGCGAGGCGCCGTCGTCGCCTTGGCCTCCGCCATCCGCCACCTTCTCGCTCTGCTTTGGGCCACTGGAGCGTGGGGAGGGCGGCGAACCTGTCCTAGCGCATGCCCCGCATCCTTATATAGCCTATTCGCGCGACATGCGCTCTCACAGGTTCGTAACCCACGCGCCGTCTATTGATAGCGCAATGACGCGCCGATCAGATGCGAGGGCAGATGCGTTTTCACAGGTGGAGTTGCACTGTAGCCATCCCAAGCGGACGCCTCGGCAACGCCAGCCGCGTCAGAGCGGCGCGGGGCGGTTCCCACGACTACGTCGCGCCTGCCAGCCCGCAGCACACAAAAGAGCAGTCCACAGCCGCGTCAGCCGCTCCCTCCCGTCTCCAGCCCGGCCTCCAGGCCTGTACAACACGCACCAGCGCCTGCATGAGCTCCTGCTCGCGCTGCTGCAGCTGCTGCACCTGCTCCCGCAGCAGCGTCACCTCTTGCCTTCTGCGCGGACTCGCGGGCGCGTGTCCGGCCTTGAGCGCCTCGTTCTCCGTCTCGAGCTCCCTGCGCCGCGTCTCCGTGGCTCTGGCCCGCAGCTCGAGCGCCTCGTGCTCCTCTTGCAGCGCCTGGAGCTGGTTTCGCAGCGCGTCGCCGGCCGCTCGCGTGGGCGACGCCTTCCCGAGCGGCGGCAGGCGCGAACCGGACGCCCCGGCCGCGAGACTGGCGCCTCGAGGCGCTGGCAGGCTCAGTCTGGCCCGCAGCGCGTCGTTCTCGGCGCGCAAGTCGCGGTTCTCGCGCCGCAAGGAGCTCAGCGCGAGCTCCACCGGGTCCACCTGCACCGTGGGCTCGTTGCGGATGTTCTTGGCCCGCGTGGCGTACTGCAGCGTGCTCAGCGAGTCCTCGAGCGCGCTCGCCGCGGGCGACACGCAGGCGATCATGAGTGCCAGGCTCTGGCCGCCCAGCGAGTCCATGAGCAGCTTGGTGAGCTTGCTCTCTCGGTACGGCACGAAGCGGCCGGCCGCAGAGCCCCCAGCGCTCGCACCCAGCGCCGAGATGACCTTGCCGAGCGTCAAGAGGCTGCGGTTGATGCTGCTCGTCTCCTCGACGCTCCCGACCCGCGACTCCCGCAGTCGCTCACTGCCGGCCAAGTCCACAAAGCTCAGCTTGCCGTAGCGCGTGACGCCCTCGTCGGGGCCGTCCGCGCCTTCCGTGCGGTCCACGTGCACCGTGAGGATCGAGTGGCTGCGACTCGAGTCCTGGTTGAGGCCGTTGGCGCCCACGCGGCGGTTGCTGTGGCCCTCGTGCGCCACGGCCAGCGCGTCCGCCAGTGAGTCGCAGCGCACCACGAGCAGGTCCTGCACGTAGAAGCCTGCGCGCGCGTTCCAGCGCACGTTCAAGGCGCCCGCGGCCGGGTGCAGCAGGTCGAACACCTGCTCGTTGTAGATCTCGCAGTACGACGCGCGCACAACGAAGCGCACGGCGTCCGGCGCGGCCGCCAGCAGTGCAAACAGGTGCTGCAGCGCGCGAGGCGTGAGCCCGTCCGAGAGCTGCAGGTCTCTGGCCGGCGCCTCGCGGCTCGCAAGCAGCTCGTCCAGCCCCGACAGGGTGTACGTCTTGCCCGAGCCCGTCTGGCCGTACGCGAAGACGGTGGCGAGGTAGCCCTTGACGACCGACTCGAGCAGCGGCACGACGCCGCAGCCACGGAAGAACTGGCCCTGTGAGAGCTCTGCGCCCGCGCACAGGTCAAACTGGAAGCTGCGCACGAGCTCCCGAGCCGCGGCGCTCGGCCCGCAGGCGGCCGACACGACCTGCAGCAGTCTGGACTGCTTGGCCGGGAAGCGGAAGGGCGACTCGTCGCCTCGTGCGCGCTCCGCCGCGTTCAGCGGCCGGCAGCGCACCACCACGCGCACGCTCTGCGGCGGCTGGCGCTTTGCGTCTGCGTCGGTGTCTGCGTCTGCGCCCTCTGGGCTGCGGGGACTGGCGTCGAGGCGAGGCCAGACGCTGGGCTCGCGGCCAGGCGACGTCGCGTTGGGCGTCGCGGCTCGAGCAAGAGGCGGCGCCAGGCGACGCGGGGCCTTGACGCTCGGCGACTGCAGCCGCCGCACGCGGCGGGGCCCCGTGGGCGGCGCTGCGGCGCGCATGGGCGCGCAGGACTCGCGCAGCCCGCGGCAGATCCGCCGTCACCTTGCGCTCGATCGGCCGCAATTGCACGCGAAAGGGCGTCCCGCCACGGGTTTCGTGTGTCACCTGGCGGTTACGTGGCTCACGGTACGACTCTCTCACAGTACGTAACCTTTTGCGTATCGCAGTACGCTTCCCCGGTGCGCTTCCGGAGTCCATCCTTATTACCCAATCATGTCGTTTCTCCCTCGTCTTTTCATCCAATGGCAACGAGCGTATCCCGGCGTATCCCCCCTTCCGCCACGTAGCCGTTCGCCCCAAAGCTCAAGATCGAGGCGAAGCGATCAAGCGAAGACTCCGCTCTGCTCGTGACGATGACGCGCTTCCTGGCGCTGTGCGTGCTGCTGGCAATGGCCGCGGCACAGACGACTGCGGCCGTGCGCACGGCCGTGGTGCTCGAGTCGCCGGCGCTGCAGCAGTCGCACTCGCGCTTCTTCCAGCAGCTGACGACTCGCGGCCACACGTTGAACTTCTTCTCGGACGCGACGCCGCTCGAGCTGGAGCGCTACGGCGCGCGGCAGTTCGACAACCTGGTGATCTTCTCCCCGCAGAAGGCTCTGGGCGCGCTGCGCAAGTCGGACCTGCTGGCCTTTGTGGACGCGGGCGGCAACGTGCTGCTCGCGGCCAGCAAGAAGCTCACCAAGGTGCAGCGCGAGTTCGCCCTGGAGTGCGGCGTCGAGTTCGAGAAGAAGGGCAACGTGGTGCTGGACCACGTGGCGCCGCTCGCGGACGCCACCGACGTGTACAACTCGGTGGTGGCGGCCACGGACTTTGTCTCCTCGGAGCGCGTCGTCGGCGCCTTGGCGCACGCGGCGAGTCCGAAACCCGTGGCCTTCTCGGGCCTGGGCATGTCCCTCGAGCCCAGCAACGTGCTGGGCTTCCACGCGCTGGTGGCGCCCGCCACGGCCTACTCGGCCAACCCCGTGAAGCCCATTACGGCCAAGACGGTGGCCAGCGACCTGCTCTTTGGCAACCAGATCGGGCTCGTCACGGCCGTGCAGGCGCGCAACAACGCGCGACTCGTCTTCTCCGGCTCGCTGGACCTCTTCAGCGACAAGTACGTGGGCGACGACGCGCTGTCCAACGCCGCCTTTGTCGACGCCGTCACGCAGTGGGGCTTCCAGGAGCGCGGCGTGCTGCGCATGAGCAACGTGACGCACCACCGCGAGGACGGGTCGCAGCCAGCCAAGATGCTCAGTGACGCGCAGCGTGGAGATCAGCCGCTGACGCTGTACCCGGACGCTGAGGTGGCGCGCGACTCGCTCGTGTACCGTGTCAAGGACAACCTCACGTACGCGCTGGAGCTGCACGAGCTGCGCGACGGCCGCTGGGTGCCCTACGAGGCCGAGGACGTGCAGCTCGAGTTCGTCATGCTGGACGCGCACGTGCGCACGACGCTGCGTCACGACGGCCAGGGCCGCTTCGCCACGACCTTCCAGGCGCCGGACGTGTACGGCATCTTCACCTTCCGCGTGCTCTACCGCCGCCTCGGGCTCTCCACGGTGCAGAGCAACACGCAGGTGTCGCTGCGCCCGTTCAAGCACGACGAGTACGAGCGCTTCATCCCGGCCGCCTACCCGTACTACGCCTCGGCCTTCTCCATGATGGCCGGCGTCTTCCTGCTCAGCCTCTTCTTCCTCTTCCACGACGCCAAGTGACGCGGCCCCACGCCCAGAGCCAGAGCCAGAGCCGCAGGAAGAGCACGAGGTGGCCATGGCCGTAGGTAGCATTCAGTCGCAGTCGCGGTCGGCCATGCTGGTCAAATGCAGGTGCGGGAGAGTAACACCCCTGGTTCGGTCGCCGGTTCGCTTGTGTGTTTCGACGTGTTCGGGAGCGGGTGGTGGGTGGGACGCCCTTTCCGCCAATGGCCGTGCTCAGCAGCCGCGACAACCCAGTTGCAGCGCGAGGCAACGCGTGGGTGAACACGCGACCTTTTGGGTGCTGTCGCGACCGCACAACCAGGATCTGCCGGCATCCGCTCGACAATCGCGCCACGCCAGCCAACTCGCTTTCCACAAGCTTTCCACTTCATGCTACTAGTACAAGCCAGAGCCACAGCCAGAGGCGACAGCGACAGCCACAGCGACAGCGACAGCGACAGCGCAGCGAGAGCGCCGACGACCTGATCGGATCTGCCGCAGACCCCGCTGCGACATTTGGGTTTTTGCTCGCGCCTCGAGCGGAGCGCCAGCCAGCGCCAGCCAGCGCCCCAGCGCCCCGGGAAGACTGCTGCAATGCTGCAATGCTGCAAGCCGCCGCTGGAGATGCACAGGGCGGAGCAATGCAGCACAGCAGGCCACAGGAAGCGGGCGTTCTTGGCTTGGAGGCGCCATGTCTGGTGGCGCTGCCGGCTGCAAGTGGGTTGTCGCCTTGGCCTATGGGGCGGACTGGCCAGTGCGGCCGGAAACGAGGGTCTCCGATACGTGATCCCCGGATGTTGTTGTACTTTGGTGTGCAACCCGACCACGTTGCAGGCAACTGCGACGAAGCGACGGCAGCCAGAACGCGTTGAACCCGATTGTAGCCGACTACCTGCTAAAATACATACACAAGGCTTTCCGTTACATGTCGGGTAACGCAGGTTTTAACGCCAGCGACTTGCGTCTGCGATGGTGCACCCCAGCTGACCCGGCGGTCGTGCGCGTGATGGCTCCCGGTCGCAGAAACGGGCCACCCACCAACGAGGGGAAGGGGTGGGCGGCTCGCGCGCGAAGTGCCTCTTCTGCTTTTTCCTTTTCCAGCCCAGAGTCGCCTCAGCTCCTTTCCAGCGCGTCCAACCCCTCCATCAAGGGGTCCGCGCTTGGGCGGGCACACGACTGCAGCTCATTCCTCACGGGGCCCTCGTTGGCCGCAGCCTCTCCAGCGGGGTATACCGCCTTGTAGCGGCAATTCGGGCCGCCTCGGAGCCTCCCCGGCATAGTACAGGCCGCAGACGTGCAGTCGTCCAGGTTGCACCCGCCGCGCCTTCCCGTGGGAACTGTCGTCCCAGAGAGATCCCGACCGCAAGCAGACTCTGGCGTGCACTGGACTGCGCATCTGATGGCTCTGCCCTGCCTGCTCCCTTCGCGCTGGCGCCACGCACGCGGCCAGGGGCCCACGTTCCGTCTTGCAGTGCTGGCATTGGCTCAACTGCAAGCATGGCAGTGGCCTCTAGCCAGACTGGACGGCTCCGGAGAATAGTGGAAGCAAGTGAAAAGCGGCCACTACGGCACCATTGGGCTCTCGGCGTTTGTTTGGCTGGGGGGGGCACTCACTTGGCCCCTGTATGCCCCGGGCGAACGACCTGCACTCCCACATACGCTTCTGTGCAAGTGCATCGGGTGCAGGTGGCGCAACCAATCACGGGCGAGAAACGTCCCCTACCCCGCGTTTCTGCTGTACATTCGGCTGTTTTCTCCCCCGTCGCCGCCGAGTCGCCCCGGTTCTGCACGCGCAGCTTCTCCGCGGCGTCCGGCCCCGCTTGCCCCTTTGGGCCACAGACTAGGGCCGGCCGGCCGCGCGGCCGCCGCTAGCCAGCCCGAGGCGCCCAGTGGGGTCGCGCGGCCGGCGCTAGCGGTCGCAGCCCGGCGCGGATGGCCGCCCGCGACGCAGTGTGGCTCTGTGGTCCGCGTGTGGCCGTGTTCGGTGCCGTGCGGCCGGCAGGGGCCCCGCGCGGCCGCCCGCCTTCAACACCGAAGCCGAGTGAGTTGCCCCTTTCGGGTCGTCTGCCCTCTTCTCTACCGGGCCTCAAACAGGGTTGCCCCCCTAAACAGACAACCCCGTGACGTGACACACCCACGTACACCGGCCGGGGCCCTTGGCTTGTGGCCCAGGTCGCCGCATCGCAGTGGCCGGGGATGCCAGTGCCAGTCCCGGGCGCGGGTTGGACTCAGCGTGATTTCTCTATCCAACACACTCGCGAACCCGGGGTCCTCCAGCCCATACTGAGTTCAAGAGCCGCGGTCCCCGTCCGGGTTCCCGTGCGCCCCCGGCTCCCCAGCCGGCCGCCCCCGCCTCTGGCCCTCAGTTCCAGTTCTCCCCCGCGCCAGCCCAGAAGAAGAGGAAGAAGCAGCAAGCAAGCAAGCAAACAAGCGCCACGCCGCCATGGATCTCGCCATGATCCTCAGCCCCGCGCCTGACGAGGCCGCGGCCGCTGGTGCGGGCAGCCCCGAGGCCGCCCCGGCCACGACTGGCCGCAGCTACAGCTCGGACGAGCTACAGTGTGCCGTGGCCATCCTCACGGACTTCCAGCAGCCGGCCCCGGGCCGCGCGGCCGCCACTCCCGACCGCGCGGCCAGTCCGGAGCCGCGCGGCCCGGCGGCTGCGGCCACGGCCACGGCCACGGCCACG
>JAADYJ010000602.1:0-17935 GCA_023338205.1 Halophytophthora polymorphica
CCCCCCCCCCCCCCCCCCCCCCCCCCCCCCCCCCCCCCCCCCCCCCCCCCCCCCCCCCCCCCCCCCCCCCCCCCCCCCCCCATGCTCCAACCACGACAACTGGCCGTCACCTCCTTCGTCGAAACTCTTGCCTTCTGCTGTCGTAACTCCCCCGTCTTGCAGCTTGGAAGTCTGTGCAGCCGCGTTCCCTATCGTTTATCGCAAAGCCCCAATCGAGTTGCGCAGACCCAGACGGGGCGAGCCCTTCCCCGCATCCATAGTGAGATCAAGAGAAAGATTTGGCGAAGTTGCACGACGTTTTCCGGCCAATCACCGCGCGGATTGACTAAATAAACGCACAGTTGCACGCGTATGAGCCAATCGGATTACCGCCGAGGCCACGACCGCGCGGAAAAGGTGCGCGTTGCACCTCTTCAATATGCGAGGAGCGAAAGTCGGAATTCCCACGCGTTGGAGCTATCATCCCATCGAGCCGCCATGATACCAAACCAGGGTCCTATCCCGTGGCAAAACCGTCAACAAATCAATCGTAGCCCACCGTGAACTGCACCCACCATCACCTCAAGCTCCAACCTAAGTCATTACGCATTCGGCAGATCACGATCAGCAGGCGAGACGTCTCATTCTCGAACTTCCCAGCTAACGCGCAAGTAGATCCGCTTGCCGTCGCCACTTGCCCCCTTCGCTGCCGCTCCATGTGCTCCCCCACGCCTCCTGTCGCGGGCGGCGGCGCCGCCGCCGCCACCGCCACCGCCAGCGCCTGCGCCACTTCCGCCTCTTCCTCCACGCCCCGCGCCCGCAAAACCTGCTTCTCCTGCGGCAAAACTGGCGTCAAGAACCGCTGCGGCGGCTGTCGGAGCGTGTACTTCTGCGGCCGCGACTGCCAGCGCGCGAGCTGGGCCGCGCACCGCCCGCTCTGCGTGCCCGCGGCGCCAGAGTCCGGCGCAGGTACCGATAGTGGCAATCCTGGCGCCGCGCAGTGCACCACGACAGGTATACCGGCCGCCCAAACGCCGGCGCCGGCGCCCTCTATACCCGACGCTGCTGCTGTCGCCCTGTCGGACACGGAGCTACCGGCGGCGCTGGCCTCGCGTAAGAAGAGCAGTGCGGGCAGCCCCAAGCGCGTGCAGCTCGTCACGGAGCCCGCGCAGGTAGTGGAGATCCCGTGCGTCTCGTCCTCAGCAGCAGCCCCCACTAGCTCGACGGCCTCGTCCAAGAAGAGCAAGAAGAGCAAGAAGCGCCGCAAAGCGCGCAGCAACAGTCTGCACGCGCCGCCCAAGAGTGCGCCGCTGCCGCAGAAGCCCGAGGCCGAGACCGGCTGGCGCAAGAACCGCTCCATCTCGCTGGGCGCTCGCAAGCGCGTCATGTGGGGCGACGTGTGTGCTCGCGAGTTCGCGCGTTTCCCCGGCGGCGGCGGCGCCGTGCCGTACGACGGCACGTGGGCGCTGGGCCTCGGCCGCCGCCTGGCCGACGTGCAGCTGGGCAGCGTGCTGGAGGTGGAGGAGCTGCGCACGCAGGAGTTGCAGGCGCGCGCCAAGTCGCTGTCTAAGGCCAAGCGGCGCGACGTAAAGCCCGGCGAAACGCGGCAGTTTGACTACCGCCGCGGCGTGGACAACCCGCTCTTCTCGCGCCTGAGCGAGGACCAGCGCAAGCGCGTGTTCGCGCAGGAGAAGGAGAAGCAGGAGGAAGGCGCCATTGCGGCCGACCTGCGGCTCTCGTCGTCGCCCGAGAGCGCCAGCGCGCTGCGCAGTCGGCGCAAGTACTCGACGGGCTCCTCGGGCAGCGCCGAGGCCGCCGAGGAGCTGCTGGAGGCCGAGATGGAGGCGGCCGACTCGGCGCTGCGCACGCCCGACTTTGGCTGCGTGTCCATTGAGCAACTGGACGAGTTCGCGCGGATCCGCGACTCCCGGGAAGTCGCGTGCGGCTGCTCGTGCGGCGACCTGGTCAAGAAGGTGAGCAAGATGAACGTCAAGAAGCTGCACGCGTTCCTGCAGGAGCGCGACGTGCCGCTGCCAGGCCACGGCAAGGCGCAGCTGCTGGCGCTGGCCAAGCAGGTGGCGCGCCAGCAGAAGAACTGCCAGAGCGCCGACGCTGACTGCGAGTGCGCGCGCAACGGTGTGCCTTGCCACTCGGACGCCTGCGCCGGCTGCGCCGGCGACTGCTGGAACCCGCTGCCGCGCGTCGAGTACAAGAGCGCCGAGGTGCGCCAGTACCGCAAGCAGCAGATCGCCAACTGGGCCCAGCACGGCGACTCTATCAGCGTCGCCTAGTCGGCCCTCAAGCAGCTCGCGGCGCCGAGCACCCGCACCGTTGCTTTGCTCGGCCACTGGCCAAGAATGGTGGAGGCTTGATAAAACGCGTGTATTCTCTCGACTATGGGGGCTAGCAAGTCCGTCTGCGCTCTTCGATCGAGCGCAGACGCGCCGGCTGGCGGTGTTTGTTGCGAGCAGCGCGCTCTTCTCTCTCTCTCTCTCGACTAGCTACTGCGGGCGACACTGGTGGACGTCGGTGGACGTCGGTGGACGCCAGTCGGGCCCGCCGGTTACCGTCGCCGCGAGAAGATGCTGCGGCTGCCGCGCGTGCTGCTGCGCGAGTTGCTCGTGCTGCTGCTGGGCTGGCTGCTGGGCTGCGTGGCGCGCTTGTTGCGGCGCTTGTAGACGGCGATCTGGTCGTCCACGCGGATGCCCCACTGCAGGTGCTCGGCCTTCACGGCGGCGTTCAGGAACAGGTTGAGCTTCTCGGCGCGCTCGCCGATCGTGTTCTGCGAAAAGTTGCCCACAATGTGTCGGTGCGGCAGCTCCGGGATGTCGCGCTTCTTCAGGCCCGTCTCCTTCACGAGCCGGTCGCACAACGAGCTGCAAGCCCCACCAGCGAGTCACAACAGCATGAGAATGAGCCCAACGCGTCCTCCAGGCACGACCACACACACACACGCCGTCGAGGCGAGCTCTGGGTGTGGACAACGGCGAACACCAACGCCAACACACGTACCGGAAGGTGCTGTAGCGCTTCCAGCAGTAGACCGTGCCGTAGTTGGACGTGCGGATCTCCAGCTTGTACTGGATGAACTTCTTGCCCGTGCGGTTCACGATGCGGCTGTCCACAATGCGCGCCGACACGAGCCCAATCTCGTCGGGAACTGCGTCGACCACACACACCATCCAAGCCACCACACGCGCGTTAGAACCGTCGGACTCCCCACCCTATGCGTGGCCCAACCTCCCCAAGACAGAGACGTACTGGGCAGCGAGGCGTCCTCAACGATGGCGCGTTCCTCCACCTCCTCCTCGTGGACGGCCACGTCCTGGATCTGCACAAAGGCCAGGAACTGGTCGTCGTCGGGCGCGTTCACCTCCGTGTTGATGGCGTAGCAGCCCACGTGCGGGTCCAGCCCCACCACTTCGCCCGTGCCGAAGGGCGTGTCCACCTTGGTCCGCGGCGACAAGATGCGGTCGTCGTCCAGGTTCACGTCGCGGCTGGGCACCGTGATGCGCACGCCGCCCATGGCGTTGTCCATGCGCACGTCGTACGTCTCGTCCTCCTTGTCGTAGCTCACGATGCGGCCCGGGCCACGCTGCCGCACGAGCACGGGCACGTCCTTGGACAGCGACTGCTCGTAGCGCTCCATCTTCTCCTGGCGCAGCAGCTCCAGGCGCGCACGCTCGGCCTCCGCCAGCTTCCTCTCCTGCGCCTCGGCCTGCTCTCGGGCCAGACGCTCCTCCTCCTCCCGCAGTCGCGCCTCCTCGGCCTCCAGCTCCAGCCGCTGGCGCTCCTTCTCCTTCTCCTCTTCCTCCTCCTTCGCCAGCGACGCCATGAACAGCGCGGCCTCTTCTTCCTGGCGAGCACGCTCTTCTTCGGCCAGACGCGCTTCCTCTTCCAGACGCAGACGCTCCTCTTCAGCACGAATGGCCTCTTGCTCCTCCTGGCGCACACGCTCTTCCTCCGCGAGACGCGCTTCCTCCTCCTGGCGTAGACGCTCCTCCTCCGCGCGGATCTCCTCTTCCTCCGCGGCGAGACGCGCTTCTTCAGCCAGACGCGCCGCCTCCAACGCGGCCAGACGCTCCTCTTCAGCCTTACGCTCGGCTTCCTCCTTCTCCTGCGCGAGGCGCTCCTCCTCCGCGCGGAGCTGCTCTTCTTCGAGACGCACGCGCTCCT
The DNA here is from genome assembly GCA_023338205.1 of Halophytophthora polymorphica. Lineage (NCBI taxonomy): Eukaryota > Oomycota > Peronosporomycetes > Peronosporales > Peronosporaceae > Halophytophthora > Halophytophthora polymorphica. The sequence continues at coordinate 4,156 of JAADYJ010000602.1, forward strand.
CCTCGGCGCGGATGCGCTCGGCTTCCTCCTCCTCCAGCTGGCGCACACGCGCCGCCTCGGCCTCGAGCTCGGCACGGACGCGCTCTTCCTCGGCCAGCTTGTCCGCTTCTTCCTTGGCCAGCGCCGCGGCCGCCTCCTGCTCCGCGGCCAGGCGCCGACGCTCCGCCGCGGCCTCCGCCTGCTTCATGCGCAGCGCCTCCTCGGCCAGACGCTCGGCCTCAATCTGCTCACGGCGCAGACGCCGGGACTCCTCCACGCGGGCGTCGTAGGCCGCGTCGTCCAGCTGCTTGGCGGCGCGTTCCTCCTCCGAGAGCTCTTTGAGCGCGTCGTTGTCGCGCTTGACCTGGTCCTGGCGCGCCAGCTCGGCCATGTACTCGGCGCCGTGCTTCTGCCGCAGCTTGCGCACGGCGAAGGCGCGCCCCAGGCTCTGGATCTTGGTCGCGTTCTTGTGCACGTACTGCATCGTCTTGGGCCGGTGCAGGTACCAGAACTTCACGGCGGCCTTGGACGACATGATGGTCTCCAGGTCCAGCGGCCGCAGCTGCGTCTCGTCCGACTGGATGTTCTTGTGCGTATCGGCGTCGCGGTGCAGCGCCTCGTGGTCCGTCAGCACCGTCGACTCGCGCCCGTCATTGGGCGTCCAGTACGACGAGTACATGGCTGTTGGTCTCGACGGCTCTGCCTGGCGCTAGAGGGGGCCCCAGCACGCGCTCGGCGAGGGGGACGGAACAAGCGGCTCTGGGCGCGCGCGGGGGACGGGCCGCTGCACTGCGCTTCGCTCCACGGGGAAGACGGGGAAATGGGCGGTCGAGCTCGCTCGCTTCGAGCTTCGCTTCCGCTTCTTGTCGGGCTTTGAGTTGTTGCGACTTGTGACTTGGGGCTGAAAAACCTCGGAGCTCGCCAGGCCGCTACTGGAGTGATTTCACCACAAAGAGTGGAGGCTCACTCGTTCTTGGGCGCCGCAAAGACGACTCCATTTTGACCAATGAAGTTGGTGAATAGTTTTTCACGTCGTTTCATTGGTCAATGAAGAGAGCACGAATGGCCTCGGATGGCGGGACATTGCCCGGGAAGGACAACAACCAAGGCAGCCAGCACTTCATTCCGCACGCAAGGGAGGCGTAGGTGACGTCAAATTACGGGCACAAAAGCAATGGAGGAGCGGAGTGTCATGGAGAAGACAGAGGGGAAGAAGACGAGAGGGATGAATCGGCTCTTAAAAGTTTCTTGGGAGCGAGCTCACCACCGTCGTTACGGCGCGAGACGCAATAACGAAAGATTTATCAATGGCCATCTGCATGTCGAGCTGCGCGTCTGGTAGAGAGGGAGCTGTGGGGCCCAAGCGCAAGAAGTCGATGCATGTAATTACACTTCAACCCCTCCGTAGTGGATCACCAAGTGCCACGCGGAGAAGCAGCACCCGGGCAAGTGACAAGGACACCGCGCACTAGCCAATCGCTACAAAGGTGCACTCTTTGCAGCTGAAGCTCCAGTCTTGGACGTCGCGTCAACTCGCTCGTTTGTGCAGACATCATCAATCAGGCGGGCTGCCGCTCACGGACTTTTCCCTGGAGACTATCCTACATGCAAAACAGTCAGAAGCTGTGGAGCTGAGACGCAGCGTGAAGAGGCCTGTGGGGCATCTTGAAGGCTCTGAAGAGGCTTTGGTACTGTCGGGGGGTGGGGGTGGGGGGGGGTACTCAAATACCGGTACCGCTCCGCCAAAAATGTACTCAATCAAGCGGCTCAACTTAATTGAGCTACTGCCCTCCATGACAGAGGCCTGAGTCGCGCCACGTTGCAGAATAAAACCTCGGGCGGCCTCTCCCGACGACGTGGCAACGACTGACTCCTTGGCCGACATGACAACCGCGCTGCTGGTCATGGCGAGGCTGAAGCGTCCCGCAGCACACGGCAGAGGCTGGCGCCAGCGCAGTCCATACCTCGGGTCGCATTCCGTCGCAAGCTGCGAGCTTGTCCGGTCGCCGAGGTCCGCCCTCCCTCTCTACTGCTGCTCTGTCTCCACGACGCCGTGACGTCGGGTCTGCTTGGCCGGCGTGGCGTTGTACGCGGTAGTATCATAGGCCGGAACTCGACAGTTGCGGGGCTCGGTGCGGCTCCAGGAGAGTCGGACGCCGTGTTTGCCCGTCCGCATTCGATCGGCGAAGACACGAACTCGCTACTCGCCGCCCCACATCGCGTAGCGCTAGTAGTAGTTCCTCTGCACTCAGCACGCCACTCACCTGCGCGCTGGCCGCATCGTGCGCTCGGCTCCGTACTGCGTCGCCTCGCAGCGACGAATATTTCGCCAGCAACGCCACGCGAGCAGGCAGCTCGTCTCGTCTCGTCGTGGCCTTGGTCTTGGTCTGAGTACTCGATAGAGAAGAGCCTGCGTTGAATCCTTGGCAAGGAGCCGCCTCGAACCCGACACTCGTCCGGTGCCAAGCCGCCAAGCCCACGATAGAGCGCCGCCTCCGCGAGAACTGGCTGTCAGGATCTCCTCCTGCCCATGTCCTGTCAGAACTTGCCTGAGCATGACACCATTGACGTCTGACCGGGTGTTGAAGCGCCCACGTAACCAACGGGGCTCGTCGGGCTAACCAGCGGCTGGTCAAGTCGATTAACCCCGCTAACGACGACGCTCATGGTGCCAGTCCCCCTCCATCAATCTTCCTCGCTGACGTGCTGCATCCTGAGATGCATCTCGGCCAGAATTTGCTGCGAGCGATCGTGGAGCCGAGAATCCAGGTGCAGAATGTACGCTTGCAGGCGGCTCTGGTCGGCAAGCAGGAGCTCCTCCGCCCGGACGCGCTGCTTGGCTACGAGCTGCTTGAACAGCAGCACGTTGGGGTGTTCCTTGGCCATCCGCGCCGTCTTGATGTTGAGGAAGTAGTGCTCGCCGCTCACTTGGTCCATCTGCGGGATCCATTCGGCTGGCAGCTTGGACTTCATCACGTCCTTGCGCAGTTTGGACTCGTACTTGTTCCACTCGGCGGTGAACCGCTCCCGTTCCTTTGACAGCTCTGCGTAGGCGCGCTCGCGCTCGATGCCAATGTGGTAAACCCATTCGGCCAGCTCCGCGTCAAGATCAGCAATCGCCTGCACCACGAGGCAAACCGCTCGTCACTTCAGTCATCACGCAGCACTCCGCGTCAATCCACCCAGAAACAACCGCACCTTCATGCTCGCTTGCTGACGCTTCCACCTCCTCGCCGTCGCTTTTTGCTCCCGAATCTGCTTCACTGCTCGCAAATACGCCACTCGTCGGAGCGCTCGCAGTCGCCGGAAGCCGCACTGCAATCTACGAGCACAAGAAGAGCACAAGTTAGAGCTCCCCATCGCGAAATCAGACGCTGTCACACTGCAGAGCGGCACGCTTTACCTGATCACAGCGCGGAGGAGTGCTGCTGACACTTGCCGCTCGAAGTGGAAGACGGCGAACCCGCAGCGGTTCCAATAGATCCACCTCCAGAAGCAGCAGGTTGCGATTGTCCTGCCTTGGTGACGACGGAGCAGCTCCGCCCTTGCATCAGTCACACGACGGTTCTGTCGACAGGTCAGCAGGAAACGAACCTGTTTCACTCACACAAGCATCCAAGTCAGGGCCAAAAGCTGTGAGAGAGAAGGAAAAAGAGGTTCGTCCCACCTGAAGAACTCGTGCTGCTCGCTCGCGAAGCCGCATTCGAAGCGAGACTATCCTCCGCTCGCGGTCTCTCCGTCCTTGCCATGCCACATACGCACAGCGAATCCGCCGCGCGCAGAGCTTCCGACAATGTGTCTGTGCCGCTGCTTCGTTGCGTTTTCGGTCGGCTTCGTCCCTCTGCTGCTGGAGAAGAGCTGAGAACGCAGGCGTCAGCTTTGTTGCGGCTGCGCTTCGCGTGGAGGTGGTGGCGGAGCTTATACTCTGTGACGAAGGCTGGGTCGCTGAAGCTTTGGCCGCGACCACATTTTCATACAGCTGCAGCACGTCCACAGCGGCTTCAGTGCTGGCGTTCTCCGTTGTCGTCGCGCCGCCGCTCGGAGGTTCTTGGCGCGGCGTGTTGTTGGACAAGACGCCGGTGGCCATCAGCCCTTGGAAGCGAGCACGGGCGTCCAGGACGGCGTCCCGGATCGCCAGGAACGGACACCGCTCGTCGATTTCGCGCAGGATTCGGTCCATTTGCTGCGCGTACAGGAAGTCGTGGAGGCGCTTGGTCTGCGGGCCAAGGCTGCCTGACGGTTTCCCACTTCCTGCCAAGAAGACGTGCGCCGAACACCTGAGAGAGAGCGAACCTCGGATATTAGCTGACTGTGATCGCGGCTCAATCCCAGCGTCGTAGAGGCCTATTCACGCGCTGTGACGTACTGCAGATGAGCTTTTAGCGCGTTCGTCTTGGCGACGTCGTGTGCTGTCGCGTCGGACGGCTCCGCACGATCTCCTTCGACCGCTTCCAGTCGTGCGAGGGCCGCGTCTTCCTTCTCTACACGCACAAGTGAGCACTACATGGTCACCTCACCTTCATACAGCCGTCGCACAAGGTGACAGACGTGGTGGGTACCTGTCCGCCACTGCTCGCGGAAGCCGCATGCCTGGTGAAATTTCTCGCGGTCTTGCTCTGCGCTGGCGCCTTGTCGCCCTTTCCGCGCCGCCAGCAGCTTCTCCATGTCCTCGGCTCGACTCCGCGTGTGCCTCAGCAGCTCGTCGTACGCGAGCTTCTCGTACGCCAGCCCGGCGTCCCCAGTATCGGCCACCGCGTGCTCGGCGCCAGCCAGCTTGAGCCCGCGCGTCCGCTGGATCAGCGACGGAGTAGAAGACAGATCGGCCTTCTGTCGCGCCGGCTTCCTTGCTGCAGCGCGTGGGAGGCGTGGGGCAAGGCGGTCATACCCAGAGCGCCGCTCGTACGTTTCCAGGCGCCTTGAAGCCATTTCCGAGTGCGTCGCTGAAAACGCCGGTACTGAAACGTATATACGTAGCAATAATGGCAAACGGAACCAATCCGCTCCAACCACCACAAGCGCAAGTGAGACCAGCGCACAGATGCGCGGATTGTCGGCGGCCTTGCAGCGGCGCGCGCGCCTTAGCGGCGTCCACGGCCGACGCACGGCGCCGGAGGGCGGCGTCACACCTTCATGGATGTCTTCCGCTTCACCTGCTGCGTCCTTGCTTGCGTCCGGCCGCTATGAGCCGCGTGCGGCGTGCACACAGCGGCGCCTCTTCTCGGCCAAGAGTTTCCTGGCCTTGGGCGTCGACGCGCGGCTCGCGGCGGGACTGGCCGAGATGAAGATCACAGAGCCCACTGGTATCCAGGAGAAGAGCATCCCGGCCATCCTGTCGCGCCAAGACGTCCTCTGCACGGCTCAGACGGGCACGGGCAAGACGCTGGCGTACTTGGTGCCAGTGGTGGAGCACTTGCTACGTCAGGAAGCAGCGGCCAGGCGCGAGCACGAGGCCAAGGGTCCGGACGCGCCCATGGAGGCCGTCATGGGCCGTCCCCGCGCACTGATCCTACTCCCGAGCCGCGAGCTGGCGCTGCAAGTGAGCAGCGTGGCCAAGCAACTGGCGCACTCCGCCAAGTTTGCGTCCTGCACCATCACGAGCGGCGAGCGCAAGAGCATCCAGCAGCGCAACGCGTCGCGCCGTCTGGACCTGATCATCGGCACGCCCGGACGCGTGGCCAAGTGCATCAGCAAAGGCGACTTCTTCGTCTCGCGCATCGACACGGTTGTGGTGGACGAAGCGGACACACTCTTTGACGCCAAGATGGGCTTCCGCACGGAGCTAGACGCCGTGCTCACGCCCATCCAGAACAGCGCCGCCAAGCGCGAGCACCCGCTGCAGATGATCCTTGCGGCTGCGACCATCCGCCCACCGCTGGACCAAGTGCTCAAGAAGAAGTTCGGCGGCCTGCGCGCCGTGAGCGACGACCAGATCCACCGCACGCCGGCCACCATCCGCGAGGAGTTTGTGCGCGTAGTGCCCGAGTCCAAGCACTCGGCGCTGCGGGAAGTGCTGCACCTACACAAGCGCCGAGCCGCCACCACCATGATCTTCTGCCGCAACTCGGCCAGCGTGCGCTCCACTGAGCACATGCTGCGCGAGCACGGCTTCCAGGACGCCGTGTGTCTGCACGGCGACATGCCTCCTGCGCGGCGCCACGACGCCGTGGCCGCCTTCGTCTCTGACCCGAGCGTCAACATCCTTGTGTGCACGGACCTGGCGGCGCGCGGCCTCGACTTCTCCACGGTCAAGCACGTGGTCATGTTCGACTTCCCCAAGTCGGCCGTGGACTACGTGCATCGCGCTGGTCGCACGGGGCGCGCCGGCGAGTTCGGTCTTGTGACCAGCCTCGTGACCAAGCACGACCTCACGCTGGCCACGAGCATCGAAAACTCCAAGCGCAACAGCAACACCATCAAGGAGCTGCGAGACGAGGCGCCTGTCTTCCCGGCGGCGATTGCGACGGGAGACGCCGAGGACGGATCCACGCGGAGAGCGACCAGGGACGGGAGGAAGGACCAGCGCAAGAAGGCTCGAGGCCCGCCGCACAAACGCGGCGGCTACGGCTACGGCACCAAGAAGCTCAAGAAGCACAAGCTGCGAACGCTGCGCTAGAGGAACGGTACGCGATCTCGCCTGCGAGTGTCTGTCCACACGCGTGGTGATGAGATTCGAACCGGCATTGCAGACCATTGGCAGTAGTAATACCAGCAAGAAGAGCACGAGAGGAACGGAGCGCTCGCGTGTGGGGGTCGTTGGCGTTCCTGGTTGTCGTGTATCGTGGTGGTAGGATCGACTCACGTTCTCATGATCTGGGGCTCACGTGCGGTATGCAGGTGGAACGTGTAGGAGATGTATGGGATCTACTTACACCTCGAGTGGAGGCGGGGAGGGTGGGGTGCGCTGCCGATCTACTAGCGCGCTTACCGCTTGCTGTTCGTGTTGTTGTTGCGCGCGTGCATGCGGCGGTAGAGCACCTCGAGCTCGCGCTTGGCCTCTCCGGGCGGGAAGTTGGTCAGGTCGAAGTAGTGCGGTGCAATATCCACGAGCCAGTCGCCTTGGATGCGCGTGTTGAGGCGGATGTAGTTGCGGCTCGTGAGCACGAACTCGTTGTAGACGACCCACTCGGGCTTGTCGTCCAGCACGCAGGACGGGTGCAGGTGCACCACCTGGTTGTCCTTGACCGTGACGTAGTGGCCGCCGCTGGCCTTGTGGCCCACCTGCATGAAGAAGCCCGAGACAAGCGCCTTGATGATGTTGGGGTAGTACTGCGGCGAGTGGATGTCGATGGAGGACTGCGTGGGCATCTGCAGCCGCTGCATGTTGCGCACGAGCTGGTCGCGCACATTGGACGCGCTCTGCAGCGACCGGTTGTTCAGGTAGTTCTCGTAGCACCAGTTCACGTCGCCGTTGTTGAGCTTGTACGCGTGGAAGACGTTGAGCAGCGTGAGGTGGTCGCCGTCCGCGTGCGCAAAGTTGGCCTTGGCCTCGTTCGCGGCCTTAGCGTCGTTCTTGGGCCGCACGAAGGGCTCCTGCACCGACAGCATGGCCACAATGGTGGCCACCTCCTGCGGCACCTGGTACTTGGACGCCGAGATGAGCATCTTGGCCAACTGCGGCAGCACCGGCAGCATGGCCATCTGCTGGCCCAGCTCCGTGAGCTCGCCTTCGTCGTCCAGCGCGCCCAGGTAGTTGAGCATCTCGAGCGCGCGCATGAGCGTCTCCGGGGCCGGGGGGTCCATAAAGTCAAAGTGCACGAGGTCGTCGATGCCCAGCTGCTTGAGCGTGAGCACCACGCCGCTCATCTCGGAGCACAGGATCTCCGGGTACGTCTGCTCCTCCAGGTCACGCAAGAACGACTGCTCCGTGTAGAGGCGGAAGCACTTGCCCGGCCGCGTGCGGCCCGCGCGACCCGAGCGCTGCTTAGCCGACGCACGCGAGATGGGGGACACCAGCAGCGACTCCACGCGGATGCGCGGGTTGTACACCTTCTGCTTCGAGAAGCCTGGGTCGATCACGTACACGATGCCGTCAATGGTCAACGACGTCTCCGCCACGTTGCTAAGCAAGCCACAGCACACGCACACAAGAGAGAGAAACGTGCGTTAGATACTAGTACATCGCTAGAGAGAGGAGAGTAGAGAGCGACGTGGTGTGGAGCAAGGTGGACGTACGTGGACACGACGATCTTGCGGCCCTTGGGCCCGCCCGGGAAGCGCGGCTTGGGCGCGTCGCGGAAGATCATCTGCTGCTGCTGCGGTGTGAGCGACGAGTAGAGAGGGTAGACATCCAGCGGGCCGTACTTGGACGAGTCGAGCGAGTCGGCCTCGGCGCGGATCTGGCGACACGCGTTCTCGATCTCCTCCTGGCCCGTGAGGAAGAGCAGCACGTCGCCCTCTTCCTCGCAAATGTGGATTTGCACGGCCGTGCGCACGGCCGCCTCCAGGTAGTCGCGCTCCGGCTCGGGCGTGTAGAAGATCTCGACGGGGAAGGTGCGGCCCGGGATCGCGATGAGCGGCGCGCCTTCAAAGTACTTCTGGAACTTGACGGCGTCCAGCGTGGCGCTCATGACCACCACCTTGAGGTCCGGCCGCTTGGGCAGCACCTCCTTGAGCAGGCCGAAGAGGATGTCCGTGCTGAGTGTGCGCTCGTGGGCCTCGTCCAGCAGGATGGTCGAGTAGTTGGACAGCAGCGGGTCGCTCATGGCGTGCTGCAGCAACATGCCGTCCGTGAGGAAGCGCAGCTGCGTGCGCGGCGACGTCATGTCCTCGAATCGGATCGTGTAGCCCACCTCCTGGCCCAGCGACACGTCCATCTCCTCGGCCACGCGCTTGGCGATGCTCATGGCGGCCACGCGGCGCGGCTGCGTGCACGCCACCATCTTGCCCGTGCCCAACTGCAGGTGCGTGAGGAACTGCGGGATCTGCGTCGTCTTGCCCGAGCCCGTCTCGCCCTCCACCACGATCACCTGGTGCTGCTGCACGGCCGCCTCGATCTGCGTCAGGAACTGGTGCACCGGCAGCTTCTGCCGCGTCGCCAGCAGCGTGCGGTACCGCTCCGAGAACGGCTTGTTCGTCAGCGGGTTCACAGTCGCGGCCGCGTCCCCGTGCGCCGCCGACGCCGGCGCCGGCGCCTCGGGCTTGTCCGAGAAGCGGCTCTTGCGCTTCTTCGGGGCCATGTCGCCCAGGTCCAGCTTCCTCTTGCGGCCATCCATTGCTGCTTCACTCGACTCTGCTTCCTTGGGCCTCGACGCTGCTGCTTTGCTCGTGCGTCGGTCCGCTGCGGCGTTTGTTGGAGCTGCTGGCCTCCAGGCGGCTCACAGGCCAGTGGCTGCCTTCAGAGGCAGGAAGTATAGGGCCAGCGGGTTTCACCTTTTTATCCAATGATGTTGCCGTATTGTCCTTGTTTTCAACCAATCGCCGCCGACCCGCCGACTGGCTGAACGACGAGTCGCACTGCGAGTCACGAGGTCATGTCGAATGGCCCGTCGAGCCGAACGCGCCCCACGCTCCTTGCCGACCTGCTTGCCCGCGTTGCTCCGCACGTTGGATGGCTGGGAAACTGCATTGCAATGGCGCGTGGATTTCCGTGGCTGCACAACGTCGGTTCCTCTGAGAACGTATCGGGTTCGTGGCTGGCAGCCAGCCAACCGACACCAGACCCAGCAATGGCGCGGTGCCTCCACTGATCCCATAGCCGATTCACAGCAACTTGCTGTGCAAGCTCCAAGTCCAAAGCGGGGGAGCAGTTGGCGGCTGCCCTTGCTCGAAAAACCATCACCGCGAAACATACAGTCAAGAGTGCCACTGAGCAAATCCCTCTTCATGAGCTTCTTCTCGCTTGCGTGAAGAGCGTAACGGAGAGCTTCGCTGGCAGTTGGGAAGAGCCACGTGTTCGTCCCAACACCAAAGCAACACGAAGACCAAAGAGAACGTGGGCAAACAGTAGTCTGTGAAGGAGCTCGGTGCTTGCATTCGCACCGAGCCGAAATGAGACTACATTTTAAGTTTACACACGAAAAGGGGCAAAACAGGCCAGATGTACGCGCACTGCGCTACTTAGACCTTGCTCTCCTTCTCGAAGGACGGGTCGTTGCTCGCCTTAATGCCGGCGTACACGTCCGGGATGAGCGCCAGCGCGTTAATCATGAAGAACACGCTGCCCACCGTGTAGCACGTGATGGCCACGTTCATGTAGTACGTGCCGTCGTCCACGAGGTTGATGAAGCGCGGCAGGTACCACCAGCTGCCCAGGATGAACAGCACGGCGCCGATGAACGTGCCCATGGCCGCCACCGTCGCCCAGCAGAAGATGTTCTTGATGCGGAAGCCAGACACGTTCGGGTCCTCGTGCGTCATGCAGATGAAGATGATGTCCACAATCGCGCCGATGCAGAACAGGATGCAGCCCACGAAGAACGACCAGCAGCCGAGCGACGGAGCCTTCGGGTACCACGTCGGCAAGAAGTACAGCGCACCCAGGATGAAGATCGACGTCGCCATGTAGTACACCACGCCGTTGAACGCGCGCAGCACCTGGCGCAGCTGCGTGCCATGGTTGTAGCGGATCGCCTGGATGAAGTCCAGGTTCGCGCCGCCCCAGAAGAAGAAGCAGCCGAACAGGAAGCACCAGCTCGCGAACTTCGCCGCCTTGCCGTCCCAGTACACCGTGAGCTTCGGGTAGAAGTAGATGGAGCCCAGCAGGAAGAGCACCGAGCCCATGAAGTAGCACACCACGCGCGACACTTCCAGCCACTTCTCCCACGTCGCCAGCTTGTGGTCGGCGCTCAGCAGCACCTGCGGCTGCTCCGACGCAGCCACGGCCTGGTACGGCGTGCTGCTGCGAGAGAAGTGCGAGTGGCGAGGAGACGCGATGCCCGGCATAGTGGATGGATGAAAGTCTCGAGTGGAGCTTGGAGGGAGCGGGGCGGGGCGGGGCACTGCGGGCAAATTGCGGAATGAGCTCTCGCTGCGAGGCCCGACCCGACAGCCCAACACGGCTTGCTGGCCATGCGTGTCACCGGAGCCCGACTTGGAGGAGAGGCGGCCGGCGGTGATCTGCTGGCAGACCCTGCTCCCATTGGGCGGGCGCCGTGGTACTACTGCTTTAGAACGATTTCGACGATCTCTCTGGCGCGGCGCTCTTGCGAACTGGCAGCGCTCGCACTCTGATCTGCCTGTAACTCAGTACCCGGCGGATCTATGCCAGCGTGTTCTGCGATATTCGACGCGCAGAACGAGGCGGCGGGATGAGCTGACGCGCAGCCGCTGGCGGACACGGCCGCCAACCAACACGAAGTTCACTGGCGGACTGTATGCCGGGCGGACACGACAAGTTGCGGAATGAGAGAGCCAGCGACGGATATGTGTCTCTGCCCCGTGGGTTGTCCATCCGAGCTCGCCAAACTGTGTCGGTCGGAGACTCTCCGATGCTGGCGTCGCCGCCTTGGGCCAGAGCGGCGCTCCGTCAGGACGAGAAGCCTCCTTAGCGGCACCAACCAGCCAGCCGCCATTGCCTCGACGCGGCGACTGGCGCGGCGAGCAGGCAGTGGGCCCCGCTGGGTTGCGTCGTGCAACCTGCATGGTCCTTGATGCGTGATTGGAACCGCTCCAGGAGGAGCTGTAGAGCGAAGAAGAAGTTCGCGTTCACGCGCTGGCTGTAAACCGGCATCGCGAGATTGGATGCGAGTTGGATTGGCAATCCGCATGTGGTAGCCGGGGTCAGCAGGTTTCAGAACCCGCTTGTGCTGCAGTTGTACGGCAACGCGGCCCCATACTTGCCCCAGCGCACCGGGCTTCTACTCGGACAAACAATCGCATTGCCCAAAGTCCCCGTGTCAGGCCGGAGATGGGTGCCGCGGTACGGTCTCTCCGCGCACAACGCCGGGCCGGACACGGGATGCAGCAAGCGAGCATACAAGCGTCGAGAGAAGGCATAAAAGCCCCGAGGCGGGTTCCGAAAGCCAAAAGTCGAGTTGCATACGGACCAACCGTAGGGAACATCAGATGTGCCGCCGGCTCGCCTGCCGTACGAAGCGACTCCCCGAAGTCCGCTTGGCAAAATCTCACCTTTTCGTGTGCGAGTCGGCGCTTGTTTCTTTGGGGGACAACTGGATTGCGACAAGTGCGAGCAGTTTGGCAGCCGGAAAGCGAAAAAAACTCCTTTTGAGCCGTGGAGCGGCTGGCGGGAAAGCTGACGGAGCTGGAATTCGCGGTGGACTCGATCTCTGTGAGGTTTTGCCGGACGAGTGTATAGTTTTGCCAACGGGTATACCCATCTCGCTGATCAGGTATACGCCAGACGTTAACAGCCAATACTGAAGCAATTTGACAATCGTCCGGATCGTATCCGGATGTGTTGGCGGTACGGAGCTTTTCTTTGCGCCAGGGATGGGCGGCCTTTAAACCCTACCCTCCCTTTCTTTCCAGTAGCCCCGACTATGTGCAACACGAAATCTGCAGTTCTGATCCTTCAAAGACGGACCGGTAGTCCGTAAAGCGGGGCCGCGAACTTGCTATATCGACGACCAACACGCAGAAATCCCGGTTGTGAACCGTCGCGAACACATACAATCCGGCGCTTCAAGAGCGGCGGAGCGCTGGGTTGCCCCGCGAGCGCAAGCCTCGACAGCGGCCCACTCCGCGCCTCCTACATAAGGAGTGTGTCTTGGACGCGTGCTGGGCGAACCATGAGCGAGGCGCATGGAGTGAAGGAGCGGAAGCCACCCTCTCCCTGGGCCCACGCGTGTCGCCATGTGAGACCGGTTGGCAATGCTGCAGTCTGAACCGCCGGGCAAGAAGCTTCCTGCGAAGAAGCGCTCGGCAGTGTCGCTATCGCAAGGTGAACGTTGCTTGTTGACGCTGCTTCGTCGCGCTGGTCGCCGTTTTCCCGCCTACACTTTTCGCCGTTACCTCGCGTGAGGCTTTCCTTTGCAGCTGACCAGGGCATCCTGAAGTTGTGACCGCAGTAGCCCCGCTGACGCTGAGTCAATCCGTTCGTTGGCCAGACAGGCCCGAGTCCTCTGACGGACGCCACCACAGCACCGACAAGGTTCCCGTGGGATGAGCATCGCCAGCAGGCGACCCTGACCCGGCGACGCTCCGTCACATGGCTTCGCACGGGTTTCGTTGGCCTGCGCTTTGGCGCTGGTGGTTGACAGGCGTGAAGTGAATGGAACACACATCAACGCTCGGACTGAGCTGAGCTTTCACGACAGGGCATTTGCTTCAACATGACCCTCCCAGCAAACCGGTCGAGCACGTTCTGCGATTTATCCCGCTTTATGGCCATTGCCCCCCAAACGGAATATTGAGATATTATTCCCCACCGAACGGAATATGGGGAAAACCATTGCCCACCAACCGGACGGGTTCTGTGAGAAGTTGCAGCTGGCCGTCGAGTACGGCCGCCAGCACAGGTTGGTCGCGTTGTTGCGTTGCTGCTGCGTGTAGTGCTGCTAACTGACCTTGTTGCCATGAAGCGATTGGGTGTCTTTCTTCCGCCCTACTCTCGATGCGTGATTTGCGCAGATCGAAAGGGACAAGATGAAGCGTCTCGACGCTAAAGCGCTCAAGATCAGCCTGATCACGAGTCACCACACTCTGAAGACTACTGCTGCCATCGGCGCGTGCCTCGTCGCCACGCTGCACCACGTGAAGTTTGACGTCCCCGACCAAGACTGGGGGGCCCTCGACGCGGAGTTTGAGAAGCGAAGGGCCGTGGCAACCGCGGCGTCGTTCGAAGCTGCATTGGCGCGGGACAACGCGGCCATGGTGCTGGCGGCGAAGCGTGCGCCCTCACCCA
>JAADYJ010000603.1:0-17872 GCA_023338205.1 Halophytophthora polymorphica
TCACCTTCGGGCGCTCAATGTGCGGGCGCTGCACCAAGCTCTTGATCGGACCCTTCTCCTTGGCGCGCACAGCCTCGTCCACCGAGTTCACGGCCTCACTCTTCGCCACGTGCTCGTTGATCTCCGCCAGCTTGTCGTTGAACAGGTCGCGGTCCTCCGTTGAGTTGATCACATCGATCTGCGTGCCCAGCACCTGCACGCCGTACTTCTCCAGAATGCCCGTGCGAGCGAGCTCCACGCCGCAGTTCAGCGCCGTCTGGCCGCCCATCGAGATCAGGATGCCGTCCGGGCGCTCACGCTTGATCACCTGCTCCACGAATTCCGGGTTGACAGGCAGGTAGTACACGTTGCTCGCCTGCGCCTCGCTCGAGCGGTCAATGTTCGTCTGCACCGAAGCGATGTTCGGGTTGATGAGGATCGTCTCGATCTGCTCCTCCTTGAGCGCCTTGATGGCTTGCGAGCCCGAGTAATCAAACTCACCGGCCTGGCCGATGGACAGACCGCCAGAACCCAGCACCAGCACCTTCTTCACCTTCGGGCGCTCAATGTGCGGGCGCTGCACCAGACTCTTGATCGGGCCCGTCTCCTTCGCGCGCACCGCGTCAAGGAACGTGTCGAACAGAAACTCCGTGTCCGTGGGGCCGCCGCAGTGCTCCGGGTGGAACTGCGCCGTGAAGAACGGCTTAGTCTTGTGAATGATACCCTCGTTGGTGCCGTCGTTGCCGTTCACGAACAGCTCGTCCCACTCGCTCGGCAGCGTCTTGCCGTCAAGCGCGTAGCCGTGGTTCTGCGCAGTGATGTAGCTCTGGCCGGTCTTCAGGTTGTTCACCGGCTGGTTCTGACCGCGGTTGCCGAACGGCAGCTTGAACGTCGTCGCGCCAGCAGCGCGGCCCAGCAGCTGGTTGCCCAGGCAGATACCGAAGATCGGCTTCACGTTGTCGCCCTGCATCTCGAGCGCCTTGCGCAGCTGCGCCGTCGTCTCCTCCATGATAGCCGGGTCACCCGGGCCGTTGCTGATAAATAGACCGTCGTACCACCCGATCTCCGAGGAAATGTCGTGGTTCCACGGCACGAGCTTCACCTCGGCACCGCGCGACACGAGCGAGCGGATGATGTTGTACTTGATACCGCAGTCCACCGCCAGGATCTTCAGCGGGTTACCCTTGCCGTACGTCTTGACCTCCTTCGTGGACACGAGTGCAGCCAGGTTCGTCTGGTTCGGGTCCACGAACTCGGGCGTGTCGCTGCCCTCCACGATGATGCGGCCGGCCATGGCGCCCGTCGCGCGGATCTTCTTGGTGATGGCGCGCGTGTCCAGGCCGGCGATGCCGGGGATTCCCTCACTTTCCAGCCACTCGCTCAGCGACTGCGCCGCGTTCCAGTGGCTGTAGTGGCTCGAGTAGTCCTGCACGATCATACCGGCTGCGTGGATGCGGTCCGACTCGATGAACTTGTTCAGGCCGTGCTGGTCCAGCGCCTTAGTGTCCGGCACACCGTAGTTGCCGATCATGGGGAACGTCATGTTGAGGATCTGGCCCTTGAACGACGCGTCCGTGAGCGCCTCCGGGTAGCCCACCATGCCCGTGGTGAACACCACCTCGCCGGCCGTCGACTTCTTGGCGCCGAACGACACGCCGTGGAAGCGCGAGCCGTCCTCGAACTCCAGCACGGCGGGCGTCTCGAACAGCGGCGCGCCGCGGCGGTCCACCTTGTCGCGCGCAGACGCCAGGAAGCGGCTGCCGCTCGCCTTGTGCAGCGGCACGCGGCGCTTCACCGAGTTGGACAGGCGAAGCATCGTGCGCTCTTCAACACGTGAGGGTCGTCAACTGCGGCAAAGGGAGGGAGGGAGGGGGGGGGGAAGCTGGCAGAGGGAGCGCGGCTTGGAGAGACCAACTGCAGGCGGGCAGTCGTCGTCCAAGGGGCTCTTGCTCTTGCTTGTGCTCGGCGCTTCCAGTTGGGAAATGGGCCTAACGTGCTGCTCGGCGCCCCGCATTCCGCGTTGGCTCGAGTCCGCACTGCCGCAGCCTTTGGGGGCCCACTCGTCTGGCTGCGGGCCGCGGCCGCGCGTAAAGTTCGCACCTGGAGGGCCGCGGTATGCTTTCTGGTAGGTTCGGGCCCCGTCGCGGCGGCGCCCAAAGATACTTATGCGGTTTGGAAGGTTGCACCTCGTGCACGCGACGGGGCGGCCGCGGCCGACCTGCCGTGCATAGAAACAACAAGCTGCGGGGAACGCGGCGCCGCGGGGAAGCTCGCTCGAGATAAACCCCGCCCGGGCTCTCGCGCGACCGTCCGGATCTCGCCGGCCACCGGGGCGGCGTCACCGCCCGATGGGCCCCCATCCCTCCGATCTTCGATGTGTGACCATGTGGCACCTTCCAGTGTGCACACGTAATTTTCCTTCGTCCGGACTGTATATCCTGGAACCTGTGACACTGCATGCGGAAGCCGACCGTGCATCAAACCGTACGACGCAGGTTTGTGTGTGCCGCCGGTGGCAGACGCGCTCTGGTGACGCGTTCGGTGGCCGGAGCTCCCAACCGGCTGTTGTCTGGGGCGGCGCGCCAGGATCTAAACACGCTGTTGAGCGCTGCAGTTGCAAGGGACACGTCCAAGGGGCGTAGACGCCCAGTTGAATGACGCGGCGGCCACCGAATATGCCTGCACTACGCCCGCCACCTCGCCACCTTGGGCCAGCGCTTCACCGCAGCATTGGATCCTTGCAACGGGCAGACGCGCGACCCACGAGCACCGGCATGGTGGCCGTGTGGCGTGACGCAGCCCGCGGCATCCATCCTCCTCTGTTTAACACGGCCATCCCGCGATGGGAGGGCGCAAATCGCCGCGCCACGGCGCCGGAGGCCTTCGCCTGCCTTCGGAGGCTCCTGCGATACGCTCTGGGCGCGCGCGCTCCGCCTCGGCGCGGCCGGCTTGAAGGCGCCCAGCGCCAGGAGAAGTTTCGCCCGCACGGGCTTTAACGGCCGCGTGCGCGGCTCCAGGCCGGCGGATCAGCCCCCAGTATCAGCCTCAGGCCTCCGGCGCCACTCGTTCGGCCAGTAGTGGGCCGTGCGCGCCTCTCCACGCGGAACAATCCGGGTTGCAAAGTGCGCACCGCTCCTCCCGCGCGCCACGTCTGCGTACTTACGGAAAAGATTGGTGGCGTGCACGCGCCGGCTTTCCGGCCACCGCCCGTTTGAGCAATCAGCGGCCGTGGCCACCAACTTAAGTTCGGTGCCCAAACGTGCCCGCGAACCGCACCTACCTCGCTATCGCCGTACGCAGGGTCCCCCGCGGCTCCCCCGTCTTAACCGATCGAAAACCGATATCTCCCGTCTGATCCCATCTCCTCCGCCTGGAGGCGCATGGCCGGCAGCATGGACGGCGCCAGCAGCTCCAAGCTGAGGAACGCAAGAACGTGAAGCAAAGCGGCCAAAGCTCCGGCGCGTGCGCTGCCATTCGCCTTGCTGCTTGCTGCCTGCGCTGGTGGCCTGAGCGTCCCTCTTCCCTCCACAAGCGCCTCGAGCCAAGATCTCCATGTGGCGCCGAGCGGTCAAGCAGCTGCCAACGCGGGCGCGTGCGTGTGCCCCGCACCGCGCCTCGCAGACGACGCTGCCGTCCTGGGCGGCCACGCGCGCACCTGCGGACGCCACTGCGGGCGTGAAGGGCCCCCTGGCGAGTGCTCTGGGGCAGCGCAGCGGCCTGGCGACGCTGCCGCGGCCCGAGTCGACGCGGGACGTGACGACGAGTCTGCTGCAGATCGTGCGGTCCGAGCAGGACGTGCAGGAGTACCTGCGCGTGTACGGCACGCCGGGCGTGACGCGTACGACGGTGATCAAGATCGGCGGCGAGGTGATCGAGAAGGAGCTGGACACGCTCGTGAGCGCGCTGGTGTTCCTCAAGGAGGCGGGGCTCTTCCCCATCCTCGTGCACGGCGCCGGCCCGCAGATGAACGCCGAGCTCGAGAAGGCGGGCGTGGAGCCGCAGTACGTGGGCGGCAACCGCGTCACGGACCAGCAGACGCTGGCCATCGCCAAGAAGATCTTCCTGCGCGCCAACGGCAAGATCGTGGACGCGCTGGCGGCCGCGGGCGTGGCGGCGCGGCCCGTCACGAGCGGCGTCTTCGAGGCGCAGTTCAAGGACCAGGACGTCTACGGCTTTGTGGGCGACGTGTCGGCCATCCACGGCGACGGCGTGGAGGCGGCCATCTCGCTGGGCCACATCCCCGTGCTCTCGTGTCTGGGCGAGAGCGCGGGCGGCCAGACGCTCAACATCAACGCGGACGTGGCGGCGCGCGAGCTGGCGCTCAAGCTGCAGCCGTACAAGACCATCTTCATCAACTCCAAGGGCGGCTGGATCGAGGACGACGGCGTCAAGCTCGCGCAGATCGACATGGCGCGCGACTACGAGCGCATGGCCGCGCGCGACTACACGGGTCGCCAGGGCACGCTGCTCAAGCTCAAGGAGATCAACACGCTGCTGCAGGGCCTGCCGTCCTCGTCCTCTGTGGCGCTCACGTCCGCCTCGGCCCTGACTCGTGAGATCCTCAGCAGCTGCAGCACCGGCACCGTGTGCGTCAAGGGCAGCAGCGTCGCCACCACGGAAGCCTCGGCCGTTCGCTCGGCCGCCTCCCCGAAGCGCAAGGTGGGGCTGCTGGGCGCGCGTGGCTACGTGGGCCGCGAGATCATCCGCGTGATCGGGAACCACCCAGAGTTGGAGCTCGTGTGCGCCAGCTCACGAGCTCTGACCAAGCAAACGGTGGTGGAGATCGCCAAGGCGCCGCCGCTCAACCCGCACACGCAGCGACCGGCCAAGCCCGCGGAGCGCACGTCGCGTCCGCTCCACATCTCGGACGAGCTCGAGTTCGTGGAGCTCGGACTGGACGACATTGCCACGTCGCCCTTTGCCGACAGCGTGGACGTGTGGATCTTGGCGCTGCCCAACGGCCACTGCGAGAAGTACGCGGCGGCGCTCGACGCGCTCAAGCGGCAGGACAAGGTCATCATCGACCTGAGCGCCGACCAGCGCTTCAACGACGCATGGGTGTACGGTCTACCGGAGGCGCCCGGCGGACGCGAGCGACTGCAGAGCGCCACGCACATTGCCAACCCGGGCTGCTACGCCACGGGCTCGCAGCTCGGGCTCATGCCGCTGCTGGGCGGCAAGCCTGAGGTGAGTGGCGCCCTGCTGGACGCCAGTATCCCGCCGCACGTGTTTGGCGTGTCGGGCTACAGTGGCGCTGGCACGAGTCCGTCGGCCGCGAACGACCCGGCCGTGCTGCGCGACAACCTGCTGGCGTACAAGTCCGTGAACCACATCCACGAGCACGAGATCGGCCACCAGCTGGGCACGCCCGTGCGCTTCATGCCCCACGTGGCGCCCTACTTCCAGGGCATCCACCTGACGCTCTCGGCGCAGCTGGCGCCCGACTCGGGCATCTCGTCGGCGGAGCACGCGCACGAGCTCTACCGCGAGTTCTTCGCGCGCGAGGCGCTCGTCCAGGTGCAGGCGGGCGTGCCCATGGTCAAGGACAACGCCTTCCGCCCGCACGCGACCGTGGGCGGCTTCCAGCTCGACCCGGACACGGGCCGCCTCGTGGTCGTCGTCACCATCGACAACCTGCTCAAGGGCGCGGCCACGCAGGCCGTGCAGAACATCAACCTGGCGCTCGGACTGGACGAGTTCGCCGGCATCCAGCTGGACTAGCGAGCCCCGGACGTCTCCAGGACCGACCACGACTGACGCTGCTAGCCCCACGCCGAGCTGCCGTCGGAGCGCTCTCTGCGTTGCTGCCGTAACGTAACGTGTTGCTCTGGCCTCTGCTTGTTCACGAACTCGATTATAATCTGCGGGGTCGGCCAACTCACCGAGACGGTCGACGCAGGACGCAAGTGCTCGACGACGCGGCTGCACCAGGAGCCGCAGCTGGAGCTGGGGGCGGAGGCTTCTTGGCTTGCTGGTCGGTGCTAGTACTGCAGGATGGGGTCGCCCACGCGGTCGATGATGGGGACGGTGCACTTGAGGTCGAAGACTTTGCTGAGCACCACCTTGAACACCTTCTGCACGTTAATGGAGTGCGAGGCCGACGTGAAGATCAGCGGCGCCTTCATGGCCTTGGCGAACTTGCGCGCCTGGCAACAGCAACAGCAGCAGCGGCAGCAGGTTAGCGTGGCTCTGCAATCTACCGCTAGAAGGGCTAGCGTTGTGTGTCCATCCTGGAGCCGTGGGACTGACCTTCTTGGTGATGTCTTCTTGCTCTTCCACGGAGAAGTTGGCGAAATGGTCGTATTTCATCCCCACGAGGAACGGGAACGCGTTCTGCAGCCGCGCAGTCCACAGTCACGGCCAGCAGCCGTCACATTCACAGCGGTAGGGCGTCATTTTGTGTCGTCAGCAGCCTACAAGCGACACGGGAAGCTGGACGCGAGGCTGCGTCTGCAAGCCAAAAGCTCGGACAGAGACGCCACGTAGGAGCGCATGGGGGACGCCGACGACGCGTACCTTGTTGATGGAGCGTACTTGTCGATACCACTCCTTGATGCTCGTGAGCGTGGCCTTGCGGGACAGGTCAAACATAAACAAAATGGCCACGGCGTCGTTGCACACGAGCGGCAGCATCGAGATGAACTCACGGTGGCCTGCGTCCCGGCCGCGTCAGTCTCCAGCACGCGCATACCAGCCCGCGCGCACACGCGTACACGTGCATCCGGTCGGCAGACACCCACCTCCGAGGTCCCAGATGCTAAACGTGATCTCTGTGTTGCGCAGCGCGATGGTCTTCTCCATGAAGTTGACGCCTGGACACACACGCGAGCACGAGCACGTGCACGTCAGCCCGTCGAGCTTCCTGCGGCAGTCGCAGCGACCACAAGCGCCAGTCCGAGCCTACCGAGCGTGTGGATGTAGTCCTCGTCGAACTTGCCCTCCACGTACTTGACCATGAGGCTCGTCTTGCCCACCTGTGCGTCGCCCACCATGCCCACCTTGACCACCACGTTGTTGCGCCCCGCACCGCCGTCACCGGCCGCATGGGAGCCTCCAGCTGGGCCTACACCTCGGGATGGATGCTCCGTCTTGGCTCCGGCTGCTGCCGCAGCCGCGGCGGCGTGAACGCGGGCGTCGCGCTTCTCCTCCATGTCGCCCGGAAGCTGCTTGCTGCGGTCTGCCGTCGCGTTGGCTCAGTTGTGATCCGTGGTGGAAGTTCGTGTGGCGCACACCAGATCACCACGAAGATGTGCGGGTTAGCGAGCAGATTTCGCGTTCCACTCCGTCGACCGCAATTCACTTGCTTTGTCTAAGCATTGGTAAACTGCTCTCCAAGTCCATCGTCATGGTCGCCGGCAGCCTCGTCCTCGCTCTCCTGCCTATACGTGCCTCTACGTTCGTGCCCCGGAGCCGATGGATCGATCCACGAACGCCTGACTGATGGAATGGACGGGCGCGCCACGTTCCCGAGCGACAGCCAGCCTGCTGGTCAAGTGCTGGTGGCTGGCGCTCGCAGACTGCGACAGCAGACGGCGGCTAGGCTTCGCAGCACCCAAGGACGGCGCCACACAGTGCCGTCACACGTGGTTCTGCCACCGAGCGCCGCTGTCGACCCAATTAGTGCCCCGCAGATCCCGTGCCGTCCTCGCACGGCATGGCCGGCACGGCACGACACGCTCGACGTGCGCCAGCGCTCAGCGAGCAAAATCCATCTCCGCCACAACAGTCGCACACACCGAGCGGGCAGAGCACGGCACCACCGAGGCGCCTGCTCTCAGGAGGCCACCAAGACGGAGCCCAAGGCTTGGGCCAAGCCTGGAGGCACCGGCGCCGCTTCGCGCACAGTTGTAGAGCCAAACTCGGACGCTCGCCATTAGCCAACGACGACACTATGGCGGCATATTGGGCGCAAGTCAATCGGCAGTTCTGGATCGTCCCGTCTCTACACGAGCTGGCGACTTCAATCCCGTGGAAACGCATACTCCATTCGAGCGCCATCTCCCGCGCCACGCTGCGCGCGTTTGAGAAACCTGTGAAAATGAATGCATAAATTTTGGCCAAGTCGCCCATGGGGCTCACTGGCGCTCAGTATGGCGGAACTGGCTGCCTCCGCCCTTTGGGCTGGCGCCAGCATTCTCTCTTCTTCCTCGACCTGCCCAGAAAGCGGCGGCAGGACAACAACTACAGCAGCGCCCGCGCGTGTGGAAGCTCCGTACCACAACAGCCCAGCCAGCCATGAAGGTGCGCGCGCTTCGGCTCGTGCTGCTGGGCGCGGCGGCCGTGGCCGTGCAGATGGCGGCGGCCAGCACCACGACCTGCCCCGTGTACGTGCAGTCGGAGGAGACGTCGACGCTCACGGACCCCATCACCAAGGTGGTCACGTCCACGGACGATGACAGCGCCACCGACAGCGACGCCAGCAGCAGCAGCGACGGGTCCTCGGGCCTCTCAGGCTCCTCGTCCTCGGATGGCTTCACGGACGCCGGTAGCACCGCGGGCAGCTCCAATGCGGACGTGGGCGGCAGCGACAGCAGCGGCACGACCGCCACGGCGGGCTCCACGGGCAGCTCGTCCGCTGCGACAGGCAGCACCACGGGTAGCACCGCGTCCGGGAGCAGCAGTACGCCCTCGAGCACGACCCGGACGCCCAGCTCCACGACGGCCACGCCGTCCACGACCACGTCCGCGCCGTCCACCACGACCAGCACCACTGGCAGTGCGTCGACCGGGACGACGACGACCACCACGCCGACCACCACGACGGCCACGCCGTCTACGACCACGTCCACGTCCACGACCACCACGTCGTCCGGCTCGACCACGGATAGCAACGAGACGGGCACGACGTCGGTGGACGTGAGTGTGCGTCGGCGGATGCAGACCGTGTCTGTAGGCACGGGCAGTACGTCGGCCACGGTGTCCACGGACACGACGGCCAGCGGCGCCACCACGGGCGTGACGGCCAGCGCCAGCGCCGCGGGGACGTCAGCGTCAGCCACAGCCACCGCGTCGAGCTCGAGCGCGGCGACGTCCACTTCTGTGCTCACGTCGGGCTCCGGGAGCGCGACTGTGAGCTCTTCGTCGGCCGACTCGGACGTCTTGAGCTGTGACGACACGTTCTACTCGCAGTGGGACACGCTGGGGCTCACGTGCGGCGGCTCGAGTCTGGACGTGGATCAGGCCGTCTCGGCCGCGAGCTGCGTCATCTACAGCGGCAGCGTGGGCACTGTCTCGGGCTCCACGTGTGTGTCCATCTGTGCCTTCCCGGCCTGTACGGACGGCGCATGGGACTACGGCGCGGACAACGGCATCGCGTCCTCCGTGTACGACGGGCTGGAGATCGACTCGTTCCTGACGGACACCGTGATCGCGGCGCTGGAAGAGCGGGCGTCCTCCGTCTCCACCTTCCTGGCCAACTCGACCATGACGGACTCGGAGCAGTGCACGTACACGTCCGAGAGCTCCTTCGACGACTGCACGTGCTCGGCCTGGCTCATCGACAGCTCCAGCTCGGGCAGCGTGGCGGACGCGGCCAAGAAGAAACAGCGCGCGGAGGACGAAGCCGAGGGCGTCATCACGGAGGACGACACGACGAGCGCCGGCTCCGTGGTGGCCGCCACGTCCAAGAGCGTGGCGAGCGTCACGGTGGCCATCACGGGCGTGGCGGCCATTGCCAGCACGGCTGTGGGCGGCGTGAGCTCGGCCTCGGCCTCCATTGCCGCCGCGGGCTCCACCATGGCCATCACCACGGTGGATATTTGCCAGTTCGGCGTGCTCATCAACCAGCTCGACCTCACGGGCAAGTCGTCGGCGCTGGCGCTCTTTGGCAAGGCCATGGCGCCGGCCACCTTCACCTTCCTGCCCTTTGGCCAGCTGGATGACGACGAAGACTCGAGCAGCAGCAGCTCCGGCAGTACAAGCACGTCCAGCAGCGGCAGCAGCACGCGGCGGCGTCTGGCCAGCGGCAGCTCGAGCAGCAGCAGCTCCACGGACGAGGACACGCTCTCGGGCATCGCCAAGTACGCGCGCCAGGTGGGCGTGCAGGAGGACATGCTCTTCATCGTGACGCTGGCGGGCGTAGCCTGCATCATGGCGGGCGTCGTGGGGCTCTTTGGCCTCGGCTACGTGCTCTCCGGACTCGTCATGACCCGCGAAGAGTACCTGAGCAAGTTCTTCGACAAGATGATCGGCCTGGAGGTGCTCGTGGCCATCCTGTCGCAGTACACGATTGGCGTGACGGGCACATTCCAGATCTACTACTCGGTGCACTACGAGTCGTTCTGGAACGCCAAGTGCCTCTTCGCCGTGGCGGCGCTGCTCTTCCTGGCGGCGGGCATCCTCGTGTACGGCTACTTTATCATCAAGAAGCACGAGGCCGAGATCGCGGACGTGGGCACGGTGCAGCACCTGAAGAAGACGGTCAACATGCGCTACGGCCCGCTCTACGAGGAGTACAAGTACAAGAACCGCTTCTTCTTCGCGGCCAAGATGATGGTGGCGCTCACCACGGGCGTCATCACGGGCTGCGCGAGCATGTCGTCCACGGTGCAGATCTCCATCATCCTCTTCGTGCAGGTGCTCTTCTTCTTCTACCTCGAGATCCAGTCGCCGCACCACTCCAAGTTCGTGCAGACGACCACGAGCTTCGTCTCCATCATGAAGATCGCTGTGCTCGTCCTCACCTTCTTCCTCATCAGCGCCGCGGCCAGCGACGGCTTCCCGTCCAGTCTGCAGAACGGCATCTCGCTGGCCATCGTAGGGCTCAACCTCTTCGTGCTCGGGCTGCTCATGGTGCGCTCGCTCTACATGCTCTGGAAGAAGTTCAAGCTCCAGCGCGACGCGCAGTACGATGAGGAGGAGCAGACGGCGCAGGACTACTTCAAGGACGAGACGCCGCAGCAGCGCAAGGAGGGCGTGCGCGCCTCGGGCCAGGCGCCCGCCTTCCAGTCGCAGCCGTCCAACAACCCGTACGTGGAGGGCGGCAACGTGGACTACAGCGAGTCGGACGAGATCCGGCTGCGCTCGGCCACGCACATCCGCGACGAGCGCAACGCCGCCGCGGCCGACGACCCGCACCAGCACAACTACGACACGTCGCGCCAGTCGGCGGCCAACCACTACATTGCCAACGACCGCAACACGTACGGCCAGCGGCGCAACGATGTCGTCGAGCTCTAGATGCCCAGCTCCCGGTAGACGAAGCAGGACCAAGGCGCCAGAGCTGCCAGCAGTGTAATTATCCGCAAGACCCTTTCTGATTGTTAGCTCCCATATGCCATAGAGTCCTCGTGGTCGTCACTAGCGACGTCATTAGCGTCGTGTCGCTCCTTTCGGACGCTGGAATCTCCAGTTTGGCCTCCCTGAGCCCAAAGTGCAGTCAAATCCCGGAGAAAGCAGGACACGAGGTGACCCGAAGCCAAGAAGCGGCCAACGGAAGGAAGGCAGACACGGGAATGGCCGGCGCGTCGCTGTTGACGCAGGGCCTGGAGCCGCTGCGCGAGGCGCCGGGTGAGGTGCCCGCGCTGCGCACGCGGCTACTGGCGCTGGACGCGCAGCTGCAGGCAGCGCACCAGCGCGCCAAGCGCGACGACGACTTTGGCGAGGACGTGGTGGCCAAGTACACAGCCTTCCTGGCGTGTCGCCGCGAGCTCGTGGCGGCGCTGGAGCGCCAGGGGCTGCCGGTGCCCTGGCAGCTGCGCATGACCATCGACGACCTGGAGCTCACGGTGCGCGGGCCGCAGCGCCTCTGCGGCCAAGGGCGCGTCGCCGCAGCCGTCTAACAGCCGCTTCCTCGGCTCTTGTTGCCTGTTTGTTGTCTCTTGTCCGGCGCAGCTCAAGCAGCGGAAGGAGAAGAAGGACGGCAAGAAGACGCAGCCGCAAGAGCGGGAAAAGAACGCGACGGACAAGACGCAGGACATGCAGGACGGAGACGACTCTGCGCCGCTGGCCACGTGCGCGGGCCGCGCCACCTGCGCCTTTGTCTTCCCCACGCTCGCGGCGCTGGTCGCGGCCGTGGCCTGGTACCAATGGTTCTCCTAAGGCTACAAGCGAGCTCTCTCTCTCTCTGTACATGTCGGACCAAGCAAGCGGATTAAATACGGCGCCAGCCAGCGTGACGTGTCATTCTCTCGTGGTCTGCACCGAGAATGCGGCGTTATCTCCTGTGCTTGCCCTTCCTTCGAGACGACGACGACGACGATGTGCTCTCCTGCGTTGCCGCCGGCTTCTCCTCGATCTGGATCGTCCCGCCCTGTTCCAACGCACACACCAAGCCCACGACGAGCAGCGTCAGCGTCAACGTCAGCCTCGCCAAGCCAGCGGACGCAAGACAACGGCAGCCACGTCGAAGGTTCATCATGTACCAGGATGTCGCTGCGGTGCGAGCTCTGCTCCACCTTGCTCTGCGTGTCCAGGTAGAACATGAGGTCGCGCACTTGGCCCTCCAAGTCCCCCACGCGCAGCGCCGTCTCACGCTCCACACGCGCGTTCTGCTCCTCCAGCAGCCGCACGCGCTCCTTCCACTGCTTCTGGTTCTCGATCAGCGACTTGTTCAGCTCCCTACACACACAACGGGCGTGAGCAACGTCATCCCACATCTCGGCCCTGTCCGGGCAAGTGCTGCGACTGTGGCTCGCCGTACCGGACAAAGGTGAGCTCCTCCTCGAGCTTGCGCGCCTTGTCCGCGAGCGTGGTGTTGGCCTTCTTGAGCTGCTTGCGCTCGTGCTCATGCGCGTGCACGAGCTGGCGGCTCTCGCCCTCGTTGGCGCGCGCCAGCAGCCGCTCGTAGTAGAGCCGTTGCTCCTCCAGTTGGCTCTTGAGCAAGAAGTTGTACTCGACGGCCAGCTTCTCGAGCTTGCGGTGCTCTCCTTCCTGCTCCTCGGCCGTCGTGGCGGGCGGCGTCTGCGAGCGCTCGCCGCTGCGGTTGTCCGGGCTCGGGAACTCCACGAACTTGCCGTCCTGCTTGTTCAGAATGAGCCGGTGCACGTAGCCGTCGCCCGCATAGTCCCACACGCGCTGCGTCTCGAGCTCGAGCGAATACGTGTGCAGAGTCTCCTGGTAGTGCTGCTTGGCGTGCTCGCCCGAGTAGCGGCCGCAGCCCACGTGGCCGCAGATCAAGCAGATCCACAGGTGCTCCGTGGTGTGGCAGGCTTCGCAGGCCGAGCCAATGTCCCCGTGGCTGTAGCGACACACGGGACAGCTCGAGCCTTCCCACCGGAAGAGGCAGTCGCAGTGGAACGAGTGGTTGCACAGCGTCGTGAGGATGCCCGAGGCCGACGCGTCCAGTCGGTCCAGACACACGGCGCACGTCGGGATCTCCGTCATGCCCGCCGGTGGCGGCGGGAACAGCTGGTGTCGCTGGGCTTCCTTGCTCTCCTTGGTCTCTTGCGGGGACGGGGCGACGGCGTCGATGGCCGCGTCCTGCTTCTCTTCCAGGCCGTCGACGCCTTCACCGCGCTTGGGCGCGTCGAACTCGATGCTGCGCACGAACACGAGCTTGCAGCGCTCCTGCTCGATCGAGTTGAAGTACTTGCCGTTGTGGTCCTACGCACAAGGCGGTAGAACACGCAAAGTGCCGCTGCCGTCAGTCAGTTGCAGGACGTGAGGGAGAGTGCGAATGTTCCGAGCGAGGGGGAGAACGTACGAGGAAGAACTGGTCGGCGCGGTCCTGGGCCACGAACTGCATGAGCACCATGCAATTGCTGCGCTCCGGATCCTTCAGGATGCGCACGAGCTCAATGTCCTGGCGGAAGCCCGCGAGGAAGTCCAGGATCTCCACGGGGGACATGTGCGCCGGCACCGTCACCATGCACAGCAGCGTGTTGCGCGCGCTCGGCAGCTGCTGCGAGCCCGCGGCCGCCGACGCCGCAGCGGCGGCCGCCTTGCCGCCCGCGTACGGCTGGTCCGGCCTGTAGAAGCGCAGCTTGCCCGTCGTCACGCGCACCTGGGCGTTGCCCGCCAGGAAGTTGGCGCCCTGCAGCAGCTGCGCGTCGGCGGCCTCCGCCGCGGCCAGCTCGGCGGCCAGGGTGCCGGGCAGTGCCAGCTCCTCTTGCTTAGCCTCCTCGTGCTCGTGCTCGTGCTCGTGCGCCTGCACGCGGATCTGGAACATGGCGAGCTCTGCTCTGCTCTGCCCGCCGCAAGCTACTTCGCCTTCCGCTGCCGTCTGATCTCCGCTTCTCCGCTTTCGGTTTTCTGCGTGCCCGACTTATCTCAAGTGGGCCCCAGGATTTATCACCTAATCAGAGAGCGCGACGTGTGAAATTTGAAAACCGCAGAACGTTCTGTGATTGGCTGGAAAGTTTCCTGACATGTTGGGTTTAAAGAGCTCCTCCTCTTTGGGTGCACTTTTCGCTGGAGACATCTCGTTCGGTGGCACGTGGGGCACCACTCCCTCACCCGACCCGACCCTTCAGATTCCAGCGGAGCAAATGGTCGCAGAACCGGTTTGAACTTTCAGATCATTTTCGACTGGTTTGCACTTCTCTTTTCAAAACCTGTAGGCAAGACGCCCAAAATTTGTGAAAATCAGCCCAAATATCAGGAAGCGTCGTGGTGGATTTTCTTCACCCACCTAACTTCCCAAACGATCGGTGGCAGCAGTTTGCCTCCTTGGCACCGCAAGGGCTGCCAAGCGACAGCATCCAAAAAGCGAGGAACAGATAGGTGCAGACGCTCTCTGGCGAGAAAGAAGCACAAGCAGCGAGAGCGGCACGACCGCACGCACGCCCAAGAGGTAGGCGCACAACCTGATCAGCGGCTGCCTGTGTAGCACGGCGCGTTGGCTCTCAATCCTGACGCTCCATTCCACGCCGTCATGTTCGGCGCGCAGCAGCAGCAGCATTATCAGCAGCAGCCAGCCATGTTCAACCAACCGTAAGTCCTTCCTCCTCCATGCCGTCCGCCGTCTCGTTGAGTGCGGAGGGGGCTCATGCTCACGGGCTGCTTGTGCTCTGCGTTGTGGGGCAGGTACATGGGCGAGCCGCAAGCGGTGCACGGCGCGCCGGACGTGAACCCCATCAAGCCGTACGTGTGTCGACCGCGCTCTTGCCACTATCTCCGTGTCGGTTGTGCTTTGGAACGCGTTGCTGACGACGTGCGACGTCCTGCAGGGAGAAGAAGGAGGAGGCCAAGGCGGGCTGCCGCGACTGGCCCTTCGCCCTCGTCTTCATCCTAAACGTTGGCGTGATCATCGCGCTCATGGTACGTGTCTCCAGACCTTCTCTACCGATTGCCAGGCGACTTTGGAGCTCTAAACCGGCGCCTATCGATCCATTCGCGTGTCTGCAGGCCATGTGGGGCATCAAGTCGGTCACTGACTCGACCAGCAACTCGGAGTACATCTCCAGCGACGACACGAAGGTCATGGTCGGCGTGACGGTGGGCATGGCGCTGCTGTCCGTGGTGCTGGCGCTCGTGACGGTCAAGCTCATCGTGGCCTACGCGCGCTGCATGATCCTGTTCGTGCTCTGGTTCAACGTGGCGCTCTCCTTTGCCTTCGCCGCCTACGGCTACTACATCGGCAGCCTCTTCCTGGGCATCCTGGGCACCATCTTCGCGCTGCTGAACCTGTGCTACGCGCGTGCCGTGCAGCACCGCATCCCCTTCGCCGTGGCCAACCTGCGCGTGGCGGAGGCCGCCATCTCCAAGCACTCGTCCACGTACCTCGTGTCGATCGCCTTTACGATCGTCCAGGTGGTCTGGGTGGTGGTTTGGGCCTTGGCGCTGCTGGGTGTGGCCAACCAAATGTCGGATGATGATTCGACGACGAGCTCCACGACCACGAACTCGGGCAGCGTCTACAAGGAGTCGGCGGGCAACTACGTGGCCTTCTTCTTCCTGCTCCTGTCCTTCTACTGGGGACTCCAGGTGTTCAAGAACATCGCGCACACGACGGTCGCGGGTACGGTGGCCACCTTCTGGTACAACTCCGAGTCGGCGGGAGCCACCGGCGCGTCGCTCAAGCGCGCCACGACCTCGTCCTTCGGCTCTATTTGCTTCGGCTCGCTCATCGTCGCCTTCCTGCAGGCGCTTCGAGCTCTGGCGGAGAGCAGTCGTCAGGACGGCAGTGCGCTCGGCTGCTTCGCCGAGTGCATCCTGGGTTGCCTGCAGTCGATCATGGAGTACTTCAATCGCTGGGCCTACGTGTACGTGGGCATATATGGCTACAAGTTCACGGAGGCGGGCAAGGCGGTGTTCCAGCTCTTCCACCAGCGCGGTTTCGACGCCATTATCAACGACGACCTCATCGGCAACGTCCTGGGCTTCGCGGCGCTTGGTGTCGGTGCGTTGTTTGGCTGGCTGCCGTGTTTGACTGTGAATGGGACACCAGGCTGGTTGATTCAAGGATGTACTGACGTTTGTGGCGATTCGTGTGCTTGTTGCATTGTTGCATTGCTGCAGGACTCATTTGCGCCGGTATTGGCGCGCTGCTTGCCGAGACTGCCGACATTGTCACTTTTGAGCACAGCACACGTACGTTTACAGTCTCTGGGTGGTCGCGTGCCGGTGAAAACTATGCGGAATGTGTGGGGCTTTGAGTCTGACACGTTGTTGGCGTGTTGCTTGCTTGGTTCTGCAGTGTACGTGGCAATCCTGGGCTTCGTGGTGGGCATTGGCGTCGCCGTCACGCCGCTGGCGGTCATCGACAGTTCAGTGGCCACGATCTTCGTCTGCTTTGCCGAGGTAAGTTTAAAGCTAGGCGTGCATCACCGTGAGCATCCTGGCCGAGAACAAATCGTGCTGACGCCAATTGTTTCTTGTTTGTCCGAATTCGGCAGGACCCGGCCGCGTTCCAGCGCGCCCACCAGGACCTGTACGACCCGCTGGTGAAGGAATGGCACAACCTGTACCCCGAGATCATGGTGCAGGCAGGTTACTGGTACGCCTAGACTGTGTGCAACCAGCCTCCTGTTTGCATGACACACGGGCATTTCCCAGCAACGACGAAGCAAGGGTGCTCGGACCCATGTGTCACCGGCACTAACTCTGCTCTGGCAGCTACAGGTAGTTTGACCATTCTTCAGCAGAAATGTACTGATGTTGCATCATCTCATAGACCCCGCGGGCATTTGTGCCTTGGTGTGGATGCACCCTTCGTGCTTTTCACCATGCATCCCCGGTAGTTGCAGCACTTCGAACTTGTTGGAATCATGTCGTAGCTGTTCTCACTACACACTTGAATCCCAGCAAGGCAAGCAGAAGAGCGAGTTACGCATAACATCGCGTGAATAGGGCTTCAGACGGGTGCGAGCAGCGATAGGACCTGTCGAAGCGGTTGCACGATGGAGAAAGTCATGGTTTGATCAGCTGTGGTGACAGAAACCGCAACGGTCTGGAATACGACGACGCGTAGTGGGGAGATTATCAAGCCGTACGACGGTCGGGCATACTGCTGTTGGCTCTGTATTCGACTAAAGCATATCCCTTACGCGTTGCGCTCGTGGTGTGTGTTTGCGTATGTATTCACCCCATCAAGCAGTAGAGTGCTGATCTGTCTGTATGATCCGTGCTGGGTTTGTCTTGAGCAGTGCTCTTGGTGTTGCTAGGCTTGGCGTTAATGTGGCCACCAAGCCTCTAGCGGTCATTAAGAGCTCCGTCACCATCATGTTCGTCTGCTTTGCGGAGGTACGCCGTGATTTCCTCGCCGACACGTCAGTACACGTGGCTCGCGTGAGCTTCTCGGTGTTAAGGACGAATACTGATGAACATATGTGTGACTGTTTGTGGGATCACAGGACCCGGCTGCACTGAAGACCGCGCACCCGGAGCTGTATGGACCACTGGCAGATGGAAAGCGCAAGATGTACCCAGACATGCTGGAGAATGCGAGCTATTGCATGGTCTAGGCTTCTCCATTCCGCAGGCGAGTGGCGGTGGCAGTGGGCACAGAGAAGGA
>JAADYJ010000604.1:0-17853 GCA_023338205.1 Halophytophthora polymorphica
CAGAGCCTTCGGCGCCAGATAAATCCAGCGCTCAAGCGCGAGTGACAGAGCAGAGCGACTCGCGAACGAGAACGAGAACGTCTTGGCTGCACATTGGTGGACGACGGTAAGAGCTGCTGGCCAGGTACGCCGCGTAGGCAGGAAAGGTGTGTTCCGTGGTGTCCATCGCCACGAGGCGAGCGGGCGAAATGCAGCGCCAAATAGGACGGCGGAGAAGCGGGGTCAACGGCTCAGAAGTGAGTGCTGCGTCGGCTGATACTCCGCCGTGTAGTAATGAATCACAGGCCAAGTTGCAGAGCCCGACACCGGCCAGGCGTGTTCTCTATGCGTTAGTGTACAGTGGAGCGGCGCTACGTGCTTTGGTGGTCCTCATATTCTCCGCCCGCGCGCGTCGCTCAAGCTCATGCATGCGGGTTGTTCGTGGACTCGCATCGTATCGCACCATCTTCAGTCCAAGGGATCATCAGAAATCGCTGCAGTTGGTACGATGACCAGCACTCTGCACAGATCTTTGGGTCGAAATTCAAACTTCGCTGCAACTTGGGGGAATTCTACGGTTTGGTCCGAATCGTTGCCAAAGCACGTCAGAGCGCGATTCCGTACACCCATCCCGCTGGTCAGCAGTCACACAGCGCGGATGTCCAGCATGCGAAGACTGCGGCCGCCCGCAGCCAGCGCACTGTTCGCCCCCACGAGCTTGCTCGCCTCCAAACCTCGTCACGGTAGTCGACTCGGCCAAGTCGGGCATCTTTGAAGTTGAAAGCGCCGCCAAGGGGCGCCGGCAGAAAGGGCAGCCCGTCCTGTCGTGGCTCGTCTTCCATGTTGCCCTTTGGCATAGAGCAAGCGTATGTCGGCGGGGTTTTGGACCAATCCTGGCGCGTTGGCGACGGTTTTCAGCCAATACCAGGTCGTCTCGAGCCCTGTTGACCCAATCAAAGTGCTAGGGCCGGCGACTTGCAGACGAAAAACTTCAACATGTGCCATACAGTCGGCAAGTGAGCTCCGGGGCAAGCAGTTCAGTTCAATTTCGGTCTGCGTTAGTGTGTTAGTGTTTGCCTGACGAACTCCGGGATCTGGGCGTCTGTCGGGCGGTTCCTAATACGCCAGCGCATAAAACATTGGCCAGATAATACGAGCACGTCGTCCGGCCAAGTTGAAGCAATTGCTCAGGACGAGCACTACATGCACTATTTTCAAAGCGCGTTAGTGACGCAAGGCTTTTCTCTAAACGGCGTTCGATACGGCAGAATGGCGCTAGTACCATATTTATATCGGCGAGCTCGACATCCTGGTCGTCGCGTTCTTTGCTACGCACCAGCAAGAGGCCGCCTTGTTGCACGGCGGGATACACGCCGGCAAAAATACGACTGTGGGGAGCTCTGGAAGAGCTTCTCGGGCATCACCGTGCCGTTCACAGTGTCCTTAACGGACAGAAAGCACACAGACTTCCTGGTCAATGAGTACGGCGTCGCCCAAGCCAGCGATCGCAGCCTCATCTTCCTGGCCCACATGGACGCTGCGGTACATCTTGGTACAGGCTGGAACAAGAGGAGACGAGCAGTGTTGAGTTCGACTTGTAGCAATGATCCGAGGAGCTCTAACTTTTCAGGAGTCTCAAAAAAGAAGAAGGCCCCATGCAAAGGCACCTTGAAATAGCGCCGTGCAATGACGAAGGCACCATAAGCCTGGCATCAAGCAAAGCGAATTATCCCAAGCATGAGCAGGTACGCTAACGGACCGGGCAAGAAGGTGAGGCTGGAGCAGCATCCTCGCTTCTGAGCTGGTTCGAGGCTGAATTCCTCCTCTCTGGTAGTGCTAAGGTGGAGCAAAGGGAGATGAAGTTGCAATGGCGACCCCAGCCGCCAGACGCTTTGACAGCCAGCCATTTGGCCTTTTACCAGCTTTTCCCGTCATCCAGCGATGCGACGTGCTCTGCTTTTCCCGTTCCTACTCGCCAGTGTTGTGAGCGCAGACTCCTGGAAGAAGCCACAGCAACACACGACGCTCTTCTTGGAACAAGCCTCTGACCAAAGCTGCTCGCCGGAACAGCAGCCTGTGAGCGCCGCCTCGGTCTCGCGAGACGCGTTCTACTCGCTGCTCCAAACTGCAGCTTCCAAGCCGGACTGGCCTGCTGTGCCGCACTTCCAAGGCCGTCTCAAATACCTCTGCGACGCCAGCGAACAGCAGAGGACATGGGGCTATTGTCTCCCTATTTCCGCCAGTCGGGATGAGAGCAAGTGCGCTGGAGCGGATCGCACCGACCTACTGCACCCGTTCACGGCCTCCAAGCCACTGTGTCAAGCCAGCGTCCTGCATCTCTTGCTCCTGGACGTGTACGCGGAGCTGGAGCGGCTCGGAGGACAGCCAGCACTCGTCTATGGCACGTTACTGGGCGCTGTGCGCGACGGCGGCATCATCCCGTTCACGGAGGACGTCGACGTGGCCTACCGCGCTGAAGGAGACCTGCTACGAGTGCTGCGTCATCGACTGAAAGCCAAAGGCTACCACCTCTTCTACAACCACATTTGGCGCGTGTGCGTGGCTCCCACGCATCCTCTGGCCGCGAAAGTGTACGACCCGAAGCTGGCGGCGCCTATCAAGGGGTTTACGGTGCCATACCTGGATTTGTACCGCCTGCAGCGCGACATGGAGGTCCCTGGAAACTGGAACCTCCAGGCCATGGCAGCCTGGAACGGCAGCATCCCGGACAGCAAGGTCCACCCGTACTCCAAGGTCACGCTCAACGGTGTGGACCTGGACACAGTGGCGGATGCCAGGGACTTTTTGCAGAAGGAGTACGGCCCGACGTACATGGTCCCTAGGAAGCGGGGCAGGTGGTGAAGCGAAGCGTGCTTGTGAGGGGCAACAGCTACCTGTACGAACCTCGAGGGAGGTTATAAACCTTTGTAATCTCTTCCGCCAGCGTGCAGGAGTTCTCCTTATTGCGCTGTGCTGTGGAGGAAGTGAGCTACACGTCGTAGCGTTCGCCGACGACTCTATTCACTGCAATCTACTGGCGTTACGGGTACCAAGGTCTCCAGTACCATTTCGCTTCAAAGTCTCGATCTAGCCCTTCCATTCCAGTCCGCTTTGTCGTCGAAGGCAGCCGTAAAACGCGTCTTCCTCTCGAGACTTGTGAAAGCGGCAACGCGAATGGCAAGTCGGTGCATTTGGCTTCGTATGCAGGGGGAGAAATAGCAGTGTAAAAGTACTGAACGAGCTTTCCGCGGCCTCTTGTCAGGCCGCGCTTCGTTCTTAGTTCTCAGCCCCGTAGCGCGCCTCCTCCTGGTAGTATTCGGTGAAGCCCACGGCGTCCTTGACATGCTCGAAAGGCACCAGCAGCTCGTTGAGCCCCGCGCTCGGCGTAGCGTTCACGCCGTTCTCCTTCAGCGTGTCGCTCTCGGTGCTCGCCTTCTGGTGCTGCAGCTCCTGCAGCGCCGTTTCCATGGCCTTGATACTAGCGTTGAGCAGCGTGACGGGGTACAGCGCCACCTTGTAGCCGATCTCGTGCAGCTCTTCGGGCAGCAGCACGGGCGTCATGCCCATCTCGACCATATTGGCCAACTTGGGCCCGGGCACTTGCTGGCAAAAGGCCTTCATCTCGTCCACGGACTCGGGCGCCTCCAGGAACGTAATGTCGGCGCCCAGCCGCACGAACTCCTGGCAGCGAGCGATCGCCTCGTCCAGCGAGTCGGTGGCCCGAGCGTCCGTGCGCGCCAGGATCACAATGTCAAAGTTCCCTTCGCGTCGCGCGTCCACCGCCGCCTTGACCCGCGCAAAGGCTTCTTGGCGGTCCACGACGGCCTTCCCGGCCGTGTGGCCGCAGCGCTTGGGCGTCACCTGGTCCTCAATGAGGATGCCAGCCATGCCGGCCTGCGCGTAGCCCGCCACCGTGCGCTTGACGTTCATGGCATTGCCGTAGCCCGTGTCGCCGTCGCCCAAGCACGGGATGCGTCGCAGCGACGAGCTTACGCTCTGCGCACTGGCCACCATCTCGCCGTACGAGAGCAGCCCCGTGTCGGGCACGCCGTGCACGGCCGAAACGCCGTAGCCCGTCATAAAGCAGCTTTCGTAGCCGGCGCGCTCGATGAGGCGGGCCGTAAGCCCGTCGTAGCAGCCCGGCATGAGCACGAGCTCGTCGCCGGTGAGGAGTTCACGCAGGCGCGTCACGCGCTGCGCTTGCGTCGTCGTCGCCAGCATCGTGAGCTTGGGGTGTGATTGAGTTGTTGCGTCTGGAGAAAGGAGTGGGAAGCTCGTGGCGAATGCAGGAATGAGCAGCACGAACGGTCCAAGCAAAAGGGAGCCACTTCAATGGAGATGCGCAAACACCACGCGCGACTGGCAAGTTGAGCCAGTCGGTGGCGCTAGTCGTGACGTGGCCCGGGTTGTTTGCAAATCAGGCACATGCAGTGGAAGGAACAAAGGCTGCGGAGCGCCATGAGAACGCTGCGACGCACGAGGAGAGACGACTGCCAAGCCTACGCGGGCTTGTGGGGAGACTCGAAGCCTAGCCGAGGCGGCGGCCAGCAGGGATTCCGCAGGAGCCGCGAGCGGCTGCACCTGGCGTAACTGCTAGCTATCTAGCGGGTGGAAATCACTGGTGCTACCCAGCGAATAACCCAATCCAGTGCGCACCGATTTGCAAATCAAAAGTTTCGAACACATCGTATTTGCAAACTAGAACCAATCCCGCGTCACGAAAGCAGCGATTTAAACTAAACGGAGCTCCCATTGCAGTATATTTACACCAGCCGGCTAGGACTGCAACCTCCCCGTTCCCCCCCCTCCCCTTCACTTGTCTCCACTATGCATCTTTCTTTTGGGCTCCTCTCCCCCAATATACCCTCAACGCCTATTCTGGGCTTCACGCACCTCTCCAATTGGGCGCCTCCGCCCCCACCACGGGAGCGGCGAGGCCACCTCAAGCCAAAGGCGGGAAGATCACCAAGCGAATGGGCGAGCGCGACGCCATGGAGCCTCTTGGCGGCGCCGTGGACGTGCTCACGTGGCTCTATCGGCGCCAGCGCCGCGACGACCTGCAAGCTGAAGACGTGCTACATGCGATCCGCGCCGCTGCGGGCGTTGTACCGCTCGGTGGGCGCGTGGGGGGCGCGGACGGCGCGACGCCTCCAGCCACGCCTCGACGCGGCCTTTCGCCCCTTGCGCCGCCTCCAG
This sequence comes from Halophytophthora polymorphica, assembly GCA_023338205.1. Classification (NCBI taxonomy): domain Eukaryota; phylum Oomycota; class Peronosporomycetes; order Peronosporales; family Peronosporaceae; genus Halophytophthora; species Halophytophthora polymorphica. The sequence goes on from JAADYJ010000604.1 coordinate 5,176, forward strand.
CGGCCTCCAGCGACTCGGAACGGGACGCGCATGCACAGCGGTGGGCGCTGGTGACGTCCAGCTGCCTCCTGCCGGTCTCCGTGGGCCCGGAGGCGCTCCAGAGCGCGCTGGAGACGCTCGCGACGTCTCACTTGTCGCTCTCACTGCCTCTCGCCTCGACCCGCGCCGCGGAACGGCTGTACGAGCGCTACCACGCCGAGCGCCGCGCCTTCCTGGCCGTGCGCATCCAGCTGCTGCGCGTCTCTCGCTCGTCCTCGCACCCGGCGGCGCCTGTGGCCGTCCACGTGACGCAGCGATTGCTACACGACGGACTCCGCGACGCGCTTCTGGACGAGCTTCACGGCCGGCAATTCGTGCGTTCTCCGGCCTTCCAGCCGCCCGGCGCGCCGCAGCAACGCGCGCAGACGGCCTGGGAGCTGCAGCTGCTGCAGGAGGAGGCGCTGCTGCGTGAACTGCTGCTGCTGACGCTCGCCGCGAGCTCCGAGGCCGTCACGCTGCCTCAAGCCGTGACGATGGCCAAGACGGTCTTTGCATGGGACTCCCGCGTCTTCCAGGACCTCGTGACGCCGCGCACGTGGGCCACCGACGCCGCGCACGCCGCCGCGTCACGCGCCACGCACCTCGGGCTGCTCGGGACGCTGCGGATGCTGCAGCACGTCGCGCCAGGCCAGCAAGTCACCGCCTTGTCGCGCTCCAGCGCGTCCTTCTTCCTCTCGGAGCTCGCAGCCTTGGAGGCAGAGCACGCGCCGGCGTCTCCCGTGCCTGGCGTGCTGCTGCTGGGCTGGGCCACGCTGCTGGGGCGGCAGTACGCGGCCGCTGCGAGTCCCGAGCGCCAAGAACTCGAGCGGCTACTGCAGCAAACGCTGGCTCAAGCCGACGCGCGCCACGGCTTCCACTTCCTCCACGCGCTTCTACGCTCGCTCGTGCTGCAGGACGACGGTGAGACGGCGGCCAGGGCGCTGCTGCGGCCCGTTCCCGCGGCCTGTCGACCGCTCTGGGCGGTCCCAGGCGGCGCTGGCGCGGCCCACGCCGCGCCAATGCCGCCCAAGGACGACGCGCTGGGCGTCGGCGTCTTCCAGCACGCGGCGGCCGCCTTTCTGGACGAGATGCTGGCCTCGCTGGGCTTCCTGGAGGCGCTGGAGACGCCGCCGCAGCTCCACGCCATGGCCAAGCTCGTGCTGCCCGTGCTGGCGACGCCCGACGTGGCCACGAGGACGCTCCGACGCGCGGAGAGGACGCAGGAGGACGCTGCGGACGCGTCAGCACTGCGCCAGCTGCTGGCCAAGACGCGCGCGGGCCTCCCGCACTCGTTGGCGGCCTGCATGCGGCTCTACGCGGCGCTGAGCTGCAATCTCGGCGCGTTCGCGAGCCCAGACGTGCTGCAGTTGGTGCTCAAGGACTTGAGCCGGCCGCTGGAGGGGCTCGAGGCCCAGGAACGGCCGTGCCAAGCCGCGGAGCCGCGCCAACTGCCGCCCGACGAGTACTTTCGCGCGCTGGAGCCCGAGGAGGACGCTCTGCGCGTGGTCTGCACGCGCTCGTTCGCCTACGACGACGCGCAGGGCCGCCTGGAGGTGCCTGCGGGCGCCGTGGGCGTCCTGGGGGACGCTCCCGGGGCCCCGGAGGACGCCGAGTCGGTGCAGTGGCTGCTGCGCGGCGCCAGTGCGCCCTCTGGCCCCACGTGGACGCTCTGGGACCTGCTGCTGGACCAGGTGGACGCTCTCGCGGCGACGCTGGGGCAGCGGGACGTCGCGCTCGCGAGCGGCGTGGACGTGGACGTCTTGACGGCGCTGTGCGAGCTGGTGGCGCAGGTCGGACGACAGGTGGACGACGGAGGACACTGGATGCGCGAGCTGGCGCGACGCTGGGCCCACGCGCGACTGCGGCGCTGGTGGCGGGTGCGCAGCCTGCCGTCGCCCGAGCTCTACGTGCCGCTGCTGACGGGCCAGCAGCTCTCGCTGTCGTCGCTTCTCGCGGCCTCGAGGGAGGACCTCGTGGCCTGGGGCGTGCGCGACCGCCACGCGCGCGAGCAGATCTTGGCCCACGTGGGCGAGGGGGACGCTGGAGGACGCTCGCTGCCGTCCTGGACGCGTCGGCGGTTCCAGCCTCGGGCCAGCGACGCGACGAGCGGCTCGCTGGCTGCGGACGGACTCGCGCACTTGCTGCGCCTGCTACTGGGCGTGCTGCACGGGTTCCTCGCGTCTCCAGCGCGCGGGACGACCGAGAAGAACGCCGAGTGGACCACGCGCGAGCTGGACGCCGTGGCGGCGGCCTTGAGCGCGCTGAGCGCCGTGCTGGGGACGTCGGAAGGCGTGGACGTGCTCCTAAGCGCGCTGGGCGGCCACGAGTGCGTGGGCCTCGTGGTGCGGAGCGCCAAGAAGCTCTTTGACGTGCGGGAGCGACTCGCGGGCGCGTACCCGGCGCTGCTGGCGGCGCTGGAGCTCTTCCAGGGCGTCGCGCGGTGGTTCCTGGCGCAAGAAGCGCGCGCGCTGGCCACGACGCGCGCGTCACGCGAGCCGACGGCCGGCTCCGCCGCGGTGGGCGGCCCCGAGTTCGCGGCCATGGAGCGCGGCTGGCTGGAAGCCGCGGCCGAGTTTGCGCTGGACGTGCTGCGCAGCCACGAGAGCTGGAAGTTCGCGGCGGCGGGCGAGCGGTGCGAGGTGGCCGAGCGCTGCTTGCGCCTGTTGCTGACGCTCGCGACGCCGCATACGTACGTGCACGAGCGGAACGACATGCTGCGGGCCTTGGCGACGGCGCTGCGCTCGACGCTGGCCTCGGACGCGCCGCTGCTGCGCAAGTTGCTGCGCTCGTGCTGCGCGGTGGTGGCTCCGAGAGACGAGGGCGAGGGCGAGGGCGAGGACGAGACGTCCACCGACGTCCACGGGTCGCTGCGGTTCGCGGCCGAGACGAGCGACGCGGACACGCGCGCCACGACGGCGCTGCGGCTGCTGGACGTGCTGCTGGACGTGGACCGCCAGGACGGCGTGGACGTGGCCACGGCGCGTCACGTCCTGCTCACGCGCATCGACGTCGCCGGGCTGCAGCCGCGCGGCTCGCTCACGCTGGTCTCGCTTTGCGGCGCCTTGCTGGCCTATCCGCTGGCCCAGACGTCCTCGTTGACCTACTGGGCGCTGCAGATCCTGCAACGCGCCGCCGTGGTGCTCGACTCTGGCGACCAGCGCGTGGCCCGCGCCTCCGGCGCGACGCACTCGCTGGTCACGAGCTTGGTGCAGCGCGAGGGCGACCTCGAGGTCCTCCGCGACGCCGTGGCGCGGCTGCTGCGCGGGCCCGTGACGCAGCACGGCGCGCTGCGCAAGGAGCTGCTGGTCTTCCTCACGCGGTGCCTCGACTCGCAGCGCGAGTTCCTGGCGCTGCTGCTGCTCAGCAGACGCGAGGACGACAGGCAGGAGGACAAGGACGACAGGCGGGAGGACAAGGACGACAGGCGGGAGGACGAGAAGGGCGAGCGCGCGCGGCTGCCGTTTGTGGCGCTGCTGGAGCGCCTGCTGGCCAAGTCGGAGCAGCTGCTGGAGCAGGCGTCCGAGCTCTTGTGCGCGCTGCTGGGCTTCCTGGCGCAGGTCTGGCGCGGCGCCGTGCGCGACGGCCTCGGCCTGCACGCGCAGCTCGTCACGGCGCTGCGTCACGGCGCGCGCTTCTGGCCGCACGTGACGCGCGTGCTGCGCATCCGCATGCCGCTCGAGAGCGAGGAGGCCGCTGGCCCGCTGGCCATGGACCTCGTGGACGCTGGTGGACGCTCGGCCGTGCCCGTGGCCGTGGACGGGCCCGAGGCCACGGCCGAGGCCTACGTGGGTCGCGCCAGCGCCTACGGCTACGTGGCTCGCGGCCTCGCGCTCCAGCTCGTGGCCTACGAGTGGCACGACGCGGCTCGCGGCCACGGCGACCACCCGCTCGTGGCCGTGCTGGACCAGTTCCGCCTCGACGGGCTCTACGCGCACTGGCTGCGCGCCTTCACGCGACTCGACTACTCTCCGGCGCGCCTGGCGCAGCTGTCCGCGCCCATCCAGCGCCTCTGCGGCCTGCACGAGCGCCAGTGGAGCCTGCGGAGCGGCCTCCCCGCGGCCCGCGACGCCTCCACGGCTCTCCAGAGCCTGCTGTGCGACGTGGACACGCTCGCATGGCAGCTGGCCGGCTCGGGGACGTCCACCCGTGCCACGGACGCGCGCGTGCTCCAGCTGGCCAAGTGGAGCAACCTGCAGGCCGCCTACCTGCACGCGCAGCGCTTCTCGCTCGCGCACTGGAAGGTCTTCATGGAGCTCTGCTGTCTGCAAGCCGGCGGGCCGGCCACGTCCACGTCCACGTCCACGTCCACCGCCACGCCCAGTGCGACGGCCAGTGCGACGGCCAGCCGGAGCAACAAGCGCAAGGAGTCCATGATCTCGTCGCCGCCTCGCGCCGTGCCAAGCAGCGCGAGCACGCGGGTCATCCGCATGGCCACGTCTCCGTCTCGCGCCAGGCTCCGTGCGAGCGGCGGCTCGCAGCTCTCGTCCGCCTCGCGCTTCGCCGGGGACCGCACGTCGCTGGGCATGATCCAGGTGCTGGCCGACGTGCTGGGCACGCGCCTGGCGCGCTGCGAGGCCCGCGAGGAGCTCGAGACGCTCGACCTGGCGCTGCTCGTGCACGTGCGCGAGCTGGCGCAGCTGCTCGTGGCCATGCTGCACCACCAGCTGCACGTCGTGGTGCACAAGACGCGGGACCCCAAGCTCTCGCACACGCGGCAGCGCGCAGGAGCGGCCGACGCGCCCAGACTCGACGCGCAGGCGACGCTGGCGCTGCTGGGCCTCGTGGAGCGCGCGGCGCGCGTCGTGCGCGAGTCCCTCGCGCGGCTCGAGCGCGAGCTGCAGCGCGACGCGGACAGCCGCATGGACGCGTCGTCGTCGGCCCGGTCGACGCTGCCGCTCTGGACGCGGCTGGTGCCCGGCCTGGAGCCACAAGTGGCCGCTCTGGGCGTCGAGCTCCACACGTCGCTGCTCACGGCGGCGCTGCTGCTCGTGCGTCACGCGAGCGACGTCTCGGCCGCGTGCGCCTCGCCCACAAGAGCGACGAGGACGCACGTGGACGACGTGGACGACGTGGACGACGTGGACGACGTGGACGACGTGGACACGGCGCACCAGCCGGCGATGCTGCAGGTGAAGCTCGTCGCGCTCTGTCTCGCCGTGCTCGCGCGCTGTGACGCGCCGTCGCCGTCGCCGTCGCCGTCGCAGGCCAAGCGCACGCGCGTGCTCTTCCAGCTCAGCTGGAGCCTCTTCCAGGAGGTCCTGGACGGCTTTGCGCGGGTGGGCGACGTCGCGCACCCGTGGGCGACGCCGGCGACGCGACTCGCGAGCGTCACGCAGCGGCATCCCGTGGCGCACGAGCTCACGCACGAGCGACAAGGCCTGGCCGCCGTCTTCCACCTGCTGGTGCAGCGCTTCCGAGGCGCTGGAGGCGCCTCGGACGCGCACGAGGCCGCGGAGAAGCAGCGAGAGGCGTGCCACGTGCTGCGAGGCCTCGTGGCCGTGGTGTGGCACCCGCGCAGCCGCGAGCTGGGCCAGCACGTGCTGCTGGGCGCGTCGCCGCGCCTCCACGTGCTGTCCGTGCTCGCGACGCAGCTCGTGCCGCTGCTGCAGACGCAACTGGAACGCGAGGAGGAGCGCAGCCATGTGCGCGGGTACGTGGCGACGTCGGACGCGGCCGAGCCGCCGCTCGAGCGCTCGAGCGGCCACCGCATGTGGTGCCTCGTGCTGGCCTTTGTGGGCGGCTTGCTGCGTCTCCAGGAGGACGGCCTCGCCGGCCACGAGGACGCCCAAGACGCGGACGTGTACGAGTTCCTGGCGCTCGCCGAGCCGCTGCTGCTGGCGGCCGCGAACTCGTGCTCGACTCGCCGACTCACGCGGGCCGGCGTCGAGGAGCAGCAGGCCTTGCTGCGCTTGCTGACGGCGCTGAGTGGCACCACGGGCCGGCGTCGTCGCTGGCGTCGGGCCTTCCCGACGAGCGCCGTGGTGCTGCTCGAGCAAAGCCGCCAGCTCCTGCGTCGCGCGTGTGTGCTGCTGGCCAGTTCCTCGGCCGAGACGAGGCGCAGGCGCCAGGACAAGAGCAGGAGCACGAGCAGGAGCACGAGCAGGAGCAGGACGTCCACCGGTGTCTCCTTCGCGCACCAGACGCTGCTGCACGAGCAGCTGGAGGCCGTGCTGCCCGCGGACAAGCAGCAGCTGCAGCGCTTCCACCGCGAGATGGAGACGCAGCTCGTGGACGTGGCGCGGCTGGGCAGCGCGCTGCTCTCCAAGTGGACGGCGGCGCTCACGGAGCGAGACGCCATGCTCGTGGTCAATGGCGTGCGCTACGTGGACGAGGAGCAGCTGGTGCCGCTGCTGGCCTTCGCACCGCCCAGCGAGGCCCGAGGCGCGGCGTGTGAGCCCAGTCTCGGCCACTTGTGCGTGGCCATGGAGTTCGCCTTGCACGACCTGCTGGCCGAGGAGGACGAGGACGACGGGGACGACGGGGACGGGCTGCAGGCCAAGAGGACGCCGCGCGACAAGGCGGCGCTGGCCAACGCCGTGGACGTGACGGCGCTGCTCTTCCTCCAGACCTTCCTGCTGCACGCGGAGCAGTACGAGCACGCCAAGCGCGAGCGCGACGAGTTCGCGAGCTTCTTCCGCGAGCTCGTCGCGCGGCTCGAGGAGGACACGCACGGCCGCGCCGTGGCCGTGGACGCGCAGCTGCTGCAGCACATTGCCAAGGTGAGTGTCGGCGCTCTGGGCTGAGCTCGTGCGTTGCGTTGGGTTGCGTTGCGTTGCGTTGGGCTGCGTTGGCCGAGCCGGACGCTCACGAGGCTGCGTACGGTGCTGTCCCCCGGTGTCCACAGGTCCTCGCGTGAAGAGCAGGAGGGCGGAGAGAGCAGGAGAGCGCAGGCGAGAGGCAGAGCAGACTCAAATACAGACGTAGATTGGCCGCGAGAACTCGGAGCGACGCTGCTGGCGACGCTGCTGGCGACGCTGCTGGCGACGCTGCTGGCGACGCAGGTGCGTTTCGGCGTGGCCTTGGCTCCGTCTTGACCGTCTTGTGGCCGTGTCGGGCGAGCAGCCGCGGCGTTTCACAGCAGGCCGGCGGCGGGGACCAAGGCCTCGAGTCTCGAGTCTCGAGTCTCGAGTCTCGAGTCTCCAGTCCGCAGAGAGCCACGAGAGCGCGAGCAGCGGCGAGACAGGACGCAGCCATGGCCACGAGCAACCAGCGCGCGCCCACGGAGGACGAGCTGGCGCGCAAGCTGCGCATCCGCGCGGCCTTCGACATGTTCGACAAGGACAAGAAGGGCTGCGTGATCCAGGAGTGCGTGCGTGCGTGCGTGGACGACGCACGAGGACGCTCGCGTGTCCGCGGGCTTGCTCCGGTTCTCTGACGCCACCGCGTGTCTTGCTGGCTGCACAGGGAGGTGAGCACGATCATGCGGTACCTGGGCGCGTACCCGACGGAGAAGGACATTATCAAGAAGCTCCTGCCGGAGATGCAGGAGGACGAGCCGTCCACGTTTGTGACGTACGACCGCTTCGAGAAGAAGATGCTCGAGGTGCTCTACACGAACGAGTACGAGCCCGACACGGACGAGACGCTGCTCGCCGCCTTCAAGGTCGCCTTGTCTGCGGTCGTGGACCACTGGATGGACGTCCGCCAGGGCTCGTTCGAGTCCTCTGGCGCGTGCTAACCGGCGAACCGCGTGCTCGTGGCGGTGCTGCAGGCCATCGACACGGACAAGAAGGGGTACATCGAGGCGGAAGTCATGCGCGAGCTGCTCACGACCAAGGGCACGCCGTTCCGAGAGAAGGAGATGGAAGGTTCGCGCTGCGGGACGCGGTCGTGCTCGTGCTCTCCAGGCGCTCGAACGGGCCCAACTCACGCTGGCGCGGGTGCGTTCGCTCGGTCTCTCTGCCTCTGTCTGTCTTGCAGCCTTCCTGGGCGCCGCCAAGGACCCGCCCACGGGCCGGATCTACTACGAAGACTACATTGCGCTCTTGACGCAGGCGCTGGACCCCAAGAAGCTCTGAGCGCGACGTAGGAAGGCCGGTCGCCGGCGCGAGAACAAGACGCCGCCTTGTTGCCAACCGTGTCGCCGCCTTTGGCCCCGTTCCGGCCGCCACGCCGTCGGCTAGAGCGCCACCGTGACCTTCCGCGCAGGTTTCCGCGCTCGCGCCGCCGGTGGAGGACCCGCTGGAGCCTCCTGCGACTCGCTCTTGGGCCCAGTTCCGGCGGATCGGCCGCTGGGCGCGAACGCGCTGAGGTTCACGCGCACGTGGCGCACTTGGCGCGGCCTCGGGGCGCCTCTGGACGTGGAGGACGCGTGTGCGTGTGGAGCATGTTGCTGTGGCAGGCCCATCGCGGAGCTGCACGGCGTCGACCTGGCGCTGCGAGGCCCCAGCGTGGAGCCGCCGAGCGACTGGCGGACGACCTGGCCGGCGCTGCCGTGCAAGCCTCGGCGCTCGTGCGCGAGGCGGCCGCACGCGGCGCTCTCGCTGTCGTCGTTCTGCAGCGCCAAGACGTACTCGTGGATGGCCTGCTGGAACGCGCCTTCCGAGTTGAAGCAGCCGGCGCTGGCGACGCACAAGGCGCTGTGAGCGACGCGAGAGACGCGAGAGACGCGAGCGTGCGGCGACGCGAGCGCACGAGGCGAGGGAGGGCGCAGGAGGCAAAGGGACAAGGCGACGTACCGGGCGTAGCGCGCCATGACGTGGTTGGGATTGAGCTCGAGCACGCGGGAGAAGTCCTGGTGCGCCCGCGCCACGTGGCCGCTTCGGAAGAGCGCCATGCCGCGGCTGAAGCGGCCGTGGACGTCCGCGGGCCGCGAGCGCAGCAGCGCCGAGAAGTCCCGCACGGCCTGCGCCCAGAGCTGCGCCTTCATGCAGGCGTGGCCCCGAACAGCGCGCGTGTGGAGACACGTCGGGTCGGCCTGGAGCACCACGTCGCACTCGGCGATGAGCTGCTGGAGGTCGTGAGCGCCCGAACGGGAGACTCGGGACGCCGCAGCGGCCTCGGACATGGCGGCACGGCGTCGGTGGCTCGAGGAGGAGGACCCGAGACCGGCCGAGCTCGAGGACGGAGGTCCAGGAGGCTCGGGAAGGACCTGGACACTGACGTCCGCGCTCAGAATAGCAGACGTGGACGTGGAGGACGCGGTCTACTGGGCCTACGGCCGCGTGGGAGCTGCCTGTCGAGGCGACAGGCGACTGCGGACGACGAGTCGAGCGTGAAGGGCCGTGACGCTGGACTGCGAGAGGAACTTGTGCTTCTCGAGCACGAGGTGGTGGCCAGGAGGGCGGGCTCGAGGCCCGGGGGCGTGACAGGCCGGGGTGACAGGCCCAGGGACGCAAGAGGCGAGTGTGCAGGAGGTCCGAAACCCCCTTGGAGGAAGAGGAAGAGGTTTTGCGCGACTTGGAAGGACAGGAAGAAGAGGTTCTGCTCGAGTTCGACGAAGCTTCGAGGGGGCATGTACATTGGCCTAACGCGGTGCAAAAGGGGGCGAGTTGCAGGGTTAAGTTTCGGGTTAAACGAAGCGACGATATTGACGGGGAAAGTCTAACCTGCCCCCCTATATTGCGACGCGAGGCGGTCGTGGCTCTGGACGTACGCGCACGCCACAACGTTTTCACTGTCCGAAGCTTTCGCGCCCACGAGTGTGTGGCCCTCGAGTGCGGAAGCCACGGCGCAGGCGACGACGTGTGTGCATTACGGCCTCATTTTTTGCTTGCTCGTGAACGGCTGGCTTGCGCTTTGCTGTCTTCTGCGGTAAGCACAAATGAAGGAAAACTTCAACTTCGAGGCATCCCACCAGGGTGGACAGACCGGAAAAGCCCAGTTCAGCGAACCGTTTCAAGAGGATATTCATTTCAGCAGGTCGTTAAAAAGCCAAACTGGCCACACTGGCGCGAGGTGCAACCGCTCGATATCGAGTTCGACAGGCTGCCCACACTGGATCTTTCGAAAGGACACAGTCACGCTTTTTCCTCGCGAAACGACACTTTGCGGCAAGTGCCTAACCGAAAACACCCAAGAGACATCCAGCAAGAGACGCTGGCGACCGGCGCGCGGACGACAAAGCCTAACGCCTCCCTTGCACGGCACTAACTGCCCGATACGGGCACGCCACGCCTGGCTGCGGCGTCACGAGCCTGAGCTCACTCTTCATTTTGCCGTCCGGCCAATACCCCGGTCCAGCAGTACTACAGGAACCTCGACGCCCCGTACCAAAGCTCCGTGATCCTCATGGTGAAGGTGTCTCTGCCCGCGACGCTGGCGCTGACCGCACTGGCAGCCGTGGCGACCACGGCCAAGGCCGGCACCATGAACTTCATCAACCAGTGCAGCTACCCCATCAACCTGGTTCACAGCCAGAGCGGCTCCACGCCCACCAGCGTCGCCTCCATTGATCCAGGCTGCTCCTACTCCCAGGACGTGAACGGCCCGGCGCACATGTTCCGCCACGACCTCGCTCCGGATGCAACACGTGCGTCAACTGGCACTTTGTTTACTTGTTCACAGGTGATGCTCCGTGTTACACGGACTGGATGCTGACGTGGTTTACAATGTGCAGTGCTCGAGTTCTCCTTCCAGGACGCGACGTGGTACGACATCAGCATCATCCCGCCCATGCCGGAATACTGCGGCAGCTACCACGCCTGTAAGGCCGGCGGCAAGAAGGGCTTCAACGTGCCAGTTTCGGTCACGCCCAAGCAGAACAAGGGCAAGGCGAGCTGCGCCAGTATCTACTGCGCCGCCGACAGCGAGACGGAGTGCGCCGACGCGTACCTGTACCCGATGGACAACACGAAGACACACCATTGCCCAAGCAACACCGAGTTCGACGTAACCTTCTGCTACGGCGGCACCGGCGGATCGGCAGAGACGACTGAGCAAACCAGCGATGGGAACAACGGCCAGAACGACGGGAACAGCGGCAAGAGCGACGAGAACAACGCTCAGAGTGACGAAAACAACGCTCAGAGTGACGAAAACACCGCCCAGAGTGACGAAAACATCGTCCAGAGCGACAATGACACCACCCAGGGTGACGATAACAACGGCAACAACTACGAGAGCACCGACGACAACAACGCCGGCACGGTGCAGGTCTACGACGAGGACGAGGACACGCCGGCCGCCACGGACGTGGGCGAAGTGCGGTCTTCCCACTCGTACCGCGGCAAGGATGCCGGCAACCTGCCGGGTACGTACCAGCGCGTTGTTTCGCTGGCTGGCTGCGCAAAAGAAAAGGTTCACGTGAACAGCCCCGTGGGTCCGCTGAGCGAAGAAGTCTCCATGGTCTTCCGTGGACCCATGAAGATCCAGAACATTGCGGTTTACATGCCTGAAAACGCCGCCTCCAATGATACCTGGAAGCGCGAGTCGTCCTACTGTGCCGAGAGCGGCGAGACGGACAACCTGGTCTTCATGAACAACCAGAATGTGGATTACTCGGGTCACGGCGCGCATGGGCCGCAGGGTTACGCCACGGCGGACGGTCTCAAGAAGGCGGAAGAGCCCACGACCTTCGGTGGTTATCTGGCCGAGGCTTCCACACCGGAGGACATTTACGGTGGGCCTGGTTACGCGACGGGGGCCGAGGTGAACATCATGACGGGCACCAAGTGCGACGGCGACTGCCAGGGTTTCTCGAGCGAGAACGACCACCACGGCTGGGGTGGCGGCCAGAAGGCCTTCTTCACCAAGGTGCGCATGCCGCACGGCGCGTCGCCCAACCTGCCGGCCATCTGGATGCTCAACGCGCAGGTGCTGCACTCGAACCAGTACGGCTGCAACTGCCGCGGCATGGGGGCCACCGGCGGCTGCGGCGAGCTGGACATCGCCGAGGTGATCAACAACGGCAACCCGACGCTGGACAAGGTCTCGACGCACTACTACATGTTCGAGGACGAGGCGCACAGCCCGGGCTACGACAACTTTGCGCCTCGCCGCGCGGACGACTTTACCGTCTACTGCACCTTTATCGACGACTCGTGCGACGGCCAGGTCTCCATCTTCGAGCTGGCCGACTTTGACTTCTCGCAGAAAAAGTTGGACGCCAAGTTCCTCGAGATCCTGCGCAACCTGTAAGCGTGAGCGTTGGCTCGACAAGCTGTGGTGCGGCTGGCCTCCACGCCAGCGTCTGTCTTCATTCCTTTTTGCCTGAAAATACAATAGTGGACAACCCAGATGGTGTACTTCTGCCTACCTGCAGTAGTAGTAGTTTGCAAGTGCAGCCCTGGGGCAAGCCATTGCCGCGAATTGGACCGTGACGTGCTTCGATCCTGTGCTTCAGGTAGGCGCGTATGGCCTCCATTGCCCCTGCGCGGGAGATCCTTGCTGGCAGCGAAGATGGCCTTGTCGGTAGCAGCTCCACAGCCTCGTGGAGCGTAGCCACAGACGCGAAAATGTGCCTGGCTGGGTCCGCCACGGAGTTTGCTCCGGTCATGACGCTCCGGTAGAGGCGTCACGTTTATTTAGGTTCGCACAACCCCGTTCCTCATCCGAGTGCAGCGGCCGCGCTTGGAGGCACGCGACTTCGCCTACTTGGTGCGCTGATGGCCGAGTACGGTTTGCAGACGGCCAGAGGGCGTAGGATTATTGACGCTCGTGGCGTGCAATGCAAGAACCAATCGCGTACATATAGTGACGGAACTCATGGACACTGGTGAG
>JAADYJ010000605.1:0-17851 GCA_023338205.1 Halophytophthora polymorphica
CGAAGAGGGACCTAGCTGATTTGAACGCCAAGGGCGTCCCCGACACCAACTCCGATGTTGAGTTGGTGAAGAAGTGGGTAGCGTTGCTGAAGCAAGAGCTGAAGAACGAAGAAATCCAGCTCGCCTTCTACCAAAACATCCGCAAGGAGAATTGCTTAAATCATATTGCGGCGGATTGTGGGGAAGGCGTGCCGACCGTGTACCTAGACCCGGCGATGCCATGCGCGCCAAAAGAGAAGCACGAGGCCACGAACCGTGAACGCGCGCCACAAACACGGCCTGAGAGCGAGAAGAGGCACGACTTGCTGGATTTTGATAACGGCTTCAGGAATCTGCTACGCGGAGTGACGATCGCCGCAGCAAACGGTGGTTTTCAAGGAAAGTCTGCGCAAGGCGATCGAGTTCGCGGACGCAACACTGTTCAAGCCACTGGTAGGTAGAGCCTGCTCGCGGGAATGCAAAGCCATCCGGGCTCAACGGTGCAGCGACGACGTGCTGTGCTCGAACGAGCTATGTCGTAACTGGCATGACGCCGAGGCGCACACGGAGAGGTGCTCGAACCCAGAGTGCGAGTTCAAAACCCGGATTGTGCTCCGTGAGACGATACACAAGATCGAGCACAAGCAGCTTCTGGTACAGGAGCGCGCGAAACTGCCTGTGAAGGCCGAACAGCTTGAGGAGCCCAGTCTCGCTCGAGGGGATAGGGAGCATTAACTAGCCATCGACGCCGCTCTACTCGAGGACAGAATCACGCAGCTGGAGCTGGACCTTGAGGCCGAAGAGTTGGAGCTGCGGGGCTACAGAGGTGCGAGGGAGAGCTTACGCGCCACATTGCACGCCATTGGGATCGGCGCAAAGGAAGACGCAGCCGACAACTTCCCGATCTTCGCGCCGCATTACTCGAGCTCAAGATCCCCGGCCAAACGACAGAGACGGCGTAAGGAATACATATTGTAGCTGTTTTGGTGTGCTGAGTGGAGCCGCCACGCGATAATAACTGTCTGGGGAGGACGCTTCGACTGCTGTGACCTCTACATCCTCCGACCTGCCTCGAGTTTGGAAATACTTCGCATTGAACTATTTTTCGCGTCGTTGAGGGTGACGAGCATCCAGCGATGCAGTCGTTGCGTCGTCGAGTGCTCGTGCAAGTCCTCTGTGAGCCCAATCTCGACAAGCGATCTTATGATTGTGCCATGACCACAATCCTCCGCATTACGAACACTCCGCATGGCATGACACGTCCCCGTATGGAAAGCCTGCTTTTCCATCCACTAGTTCATGGGAATTCGTGTTGCTCAAATGCCAACCGTTCTGTGGTTTCGTGGGGGCCACGTATGCGTGCGGGTCAAGTCGATGTGATCGACGGCGTTCGACTGCCAGTCTACATGTGATGCGAGGAAGTCTGTAGCGTGAGAGTTACGCAGCAAGCCAGCCCCAGGCAAATCCAGGTGTCGACACCTCGGCAGGCAGCACGCGACTGCAAATCCACGCAGCAACCCTTCAAGGCCCGGGAAGCTGTCCCAAATGCGCTCGACGATTACAGTTCCGTGCCTGGGATCCGTAATCGTAGGGCTCACTGGCTCAGTGGTGAGACTGGTTCCAAGGCCCCATTACCGCATTTGCCGCCTACTGCACACCCGCGCTGTCCGCTCTCACAGCTCTCCGATCCGTGGCGCACGCGAGATAAGTCCTTCGTGAAGGGAAATGAAAACCTCAGTGTGGCTACACGCGGCTCTCGTGGCGGTAGTCTCCACGACCGCGACCGCGTCGCTCGAAGACCCCGACGTGGGCGAGATCTACGTGCAGGGCACAGTTCAGTCATCCTACAAGCAGGGCGTTCCCACCGTTGTGCCGACGGGCAAGTCCGGCACGACGGTGCCTGTGAGCACCACCCAGGAGCCGGTGGCTACGAGCGGCGACTACTTCGACGCCTTCGGCACGGACGCGCCGTCCGAGGTGCTCTTTGCGCGAAACGGCAGCCTCGCGGAATTGGCGCCGCTCATCAACGTGGCGGCCGAGGCGTTGGACCAGCCCATTCCGACCAACAAGTGGTGGGGCAACCTCATCCACGTCGCGGTGGCCAACGAGACCGAGGCCGACCCGGTGTGGTCCAACCCGTACGCACTGCGGCTACCGAAGGAGGCGCCGTTCGGTTTACAGGCCTGTTACTCGTACTCGTACCGGGAATTCGCGCCCGAGACGGACGGCAAGATTAACTGGTACACGCACGAGTTCCACAACGATCTCACGCTCTCAGCTATCGAGCTCGCTTTGTCCAAGCCAGACTACGAAGTCTACGAGTGGAGCGACATTGGTGTGAAGCTCCGCGCATGCGCGGCCAACTCGAGTGACAGTTGCATGGACACCGCCCTTGTGAACGGCATGGCTTTCGTGTCGGCTACGTACGACGGCATGACGCCCATCATTGAGTCCGAGTACGCTATTACGATTGCTGACAACTTTACCGCTGGCAAATTCGTGCTGGAGCTCGAGAATAACCAGACGTGGGTGCTCTACGCCAGCGACGGCAGCGTGTCCTTCTCACTGGACCGGTCGGGCATGGCCGTGATGGCCGACGCTGGATACACCGGTACACTTCGCTTGGCGGTTCTCCCCGAAGGCGCCGACGACGATGTCTTCGACGACTACGCGTCCTGCATCGTTCGTGGCGGCAGCGTGTCCATGGAGTCACGCACGAGCTACTCGCTGAGCTGGGAGACGGAGGGAGACGACTGCGAGAGCTCGGGACTCTTGCACTTTGCGCTTCCCCACCAGGTGGAATCACTAAGCGACGAGCCCACGACAGCGGACAGCGACAACGCCATTGTGCTGCACTCGACGACGCGCGGCCAGCTTGTCGGACAGGTGACCACAGAGGGCAAGTGGACATTTGAAGAGCCTGAGGCCGACATCGAGGTGAACTTCTACCCGGCGCGCGAGCCTTCTGCCAGTGTCGTAAAGGAGGCGAAGATCCTGGAGAACCTGCAGGACGACATCTTGGACGACTGGAGCATGGCGGCCAATAGCTGGTACTACAATGGCAAGTACTACCAGAAGTACGCCTCACTGTGCCTGATGGCATCGGACCCCACCATCGTGGGCGACGACACGATGCTGCTGGACTACTGTCTGCAGAAGCTGGAGTCTATGGTAGAGCCGTTCCTGAACAACACGCTGGCCCCGCCACTCGTGTACGAGACGCTGTACAGCGGCATTGTGTCCAGCTTCACGTTCACGACGGGAAGCATCGACGTTGACTTTGGCAACTCCATCTACAACGATCATCACTATCACTACGGCTACTGGGTCACGGCGTCAGCCATCCTAAAGAAGCTGGACCCGACGTGGGAGCGCATGCCGGAGCTGGAGAACATGGTGTGGCTCATGCTGCGCGACGTGGCCAACCCGAGCGCTGACGACGCGTACTTCCCCAAGTTCCGCCACTTCTCCTGGTTCCTGGGCCACTCGTACTCCCACGGCGTGACGTCCATCGAGGACGGCAAGGACGAGGAGAGCACGTCTGAAGACATCAACTTCTACTACGGCATGACGCTTTGGGGGAAGGTGACTGGCAACCAGCGCGTGGAGGACCTAGGCAGCCTCATGCTGCGTCTGGACGCGCACGCCGTGCGCACTTATTTCCTGCTCGAGACAGGCAACACCATCCACCCGCCTGCGTTCGCGGCCAACCACGTCACGGGCATTTTCTTCGACAACAAGGCCAACTACACCACGTGGTTCCTCGACGAAAAGTACGCCATCCACGGCATCCAGATGATCCCCGTGTCCCCCATCAACGAGCTGGCCCGCACGCCGCTCTTCGTGCAGCAGGAGTGGGAGGACATTCTCTCCAAGGAGCCCATCGTGACGAGCGTCAACATATCCGTCACGTGGCTCTCCGTGCTGCTCGTGAACGCGGCCACAGTGGACCAGGCCGACTCGCTACGCAAGCTGCAGAACGCCACCATGGACGACGGTCTCTCGCGCTCCTGGGCGCTTTACAACGCCGCCACGCGGTGCACCAAGGGCCTGGATGTCGCTTCGCTGACCGCCTCAGCGGGCATCTCGTTGGCCACGCAGCAGTAAGAGTGGAACGCGAATGACAGTAGACGAAGAGTGCGTCGGTACACTCTTCGATCTCGTTATACTGCCTCCCTCCCACTTGGACGACAAGACCTTCCTTCATAAAAAAGGTGAACACACTCGCGTTGAGAGCTTGCACTGGCAACGCGTTCTGATCTTGAGAGTGTTTCTGCCCCGCTCGTTCTCGGATGGACTTTCTCGGTGGCTGCGCAGGTCCATTGCCATCCGTGACGTTCAAGGAACCAAGCAGTAGACACGTGGACCCTCGGGTATTGTAGACAGGAGCACGCTTCAGTGCCGAGTTCGCTGCTCTCTTGAAGATTGACATGGCTTCATCTTGGCTTCAGTACAAACTGGTATACAGATTCAGATACACCTGAGAAACTTAATCCTCGAAAGCCAGATAAACCTCGATTAAAAAATGTCCAGAAATGGAAAACGAGTCAGCATTTGTTGCCTGGGCGTGATGGTATTAAGGAGAACTCCTGCAGCAGATAGGCCTTTGACTTGGTATTTGTATTGAAAACTCAGAAATTCGATTCACCGTGGTATATGATGCAAAACCGCTCTACCTACCGAATCAAGTTTCCTAGGTATATCTGAACTGGTGGCAGTTACTCCGTTTGTACACAACATGATACTGCGTACACTTGGTGTCACAAACCCTTGCTTCGAGATGGTGCGCCTCCCTCAGCCAGCAACCGCCGAAACCGAGTTGCGCAAACGGGCTCAAATTGGATCCACGGCAGCCACCCCTGGGCTGCCTCCCCATGACCCGAACGGGCCCCAAGTGACGCGCGCGACTTCCGGCGTTAGGTTGAACCGGCAGCCCGTTTCCTTTCAGCAAGTTGGCCGAAGCTCGTGGCTTCTGAAGCCTTCAGACCTGGATGGTGTCTGTCATACTCAGCGAAACGCAAGGCGGCACCGCCAGCCAGCTCGTGCTAGCGCCACCTTCGCGCCCTACCCGCAGACTCATGTCACAAACCAGACCCTAGACTTGGGGGCTGGGAGGCCCACAACCGCATTTGCTCCAGGTCGCGTGACACAACAGCGCCGCCGAGGCTCAAGCTTTGCTGAGCTGCCCGAGTTGCTGACTGCGTGCGCCCTTCGATGCTGTGGGCGTCGAGCACGGGGCAGGAAGAAGCTGGGGAGTCGGACGTGCAGGCGGCGAGGAGAGCTGCGGTTGTCGTGTAGGGAGCAAGGAGCAGTAGCAGCGGCAGCGGCAGCGGCAGCGGCAGAGGAAACATCATGGCTCCCATCGTGCACAAGTTGGGGCTGGGCACGCGGCGCGAGACCGCGGGGCCAAACACAAGCACCGCCAAGACGGGCAAACCGTCCAAGGCCGTGACGCTGGACAACAAGTGGCGCAGCGTCAAGACCTGGACGTTCGCGCAGTTGCTGGCCAGTTCCTTCGCCAAAGTGTCGCTGGACGATGCGCACGCGGAAGCCGGCGCCTTGGGCCTGCTACTGGGCGAACAGCGACGGAAAGGCAGCCAGGAGAGCAAGTGCAGCGGCCGCAACGACTGGGACTGCTCGTACAGCAGTCTGCAGGCGCCGGCGGCCGCGCCGCCCTCCATCTCGGCGTCCTCTTCGTCCAGCACGCTGCTGTCGGATGGCGAGCCGCACCACGCGTCTCCGTGCTTCCAGGAGCTACTGGAGCATGCGCAGGAACAGGTACAAGGTCTGCGCTCGGCGCGGGAAGAGCAGGGAGAGCTCAGTGACGCGGGCTGCGTGGACGGCGGCGATGCGACGCGTCACGTGTTCGACATTGTGCGCATTATCGGTTCGGGGTCCTACGGCACGGTGCTGCTCTGCCGCCTGCGCGCGTGTCCGAGTCGACTCTTCGCCGTGAAAGTGGTGTACAAGTCCAAGCTGCCGAGCGCCAACAGTCTCTGCGGCGGCGTGGGCGAGAGCAACGCCGAGCGCGAGGCGCGACGCCTCCTCACGGAGAAGCGCGTGCTCTGCGCAGTGGACCACCCGTTCGTGACCAAGCTCTTCTGCTCGTTCGAGACGCCCGACGCGCTCAACTTTGTGCTCGAGTACTGCGCCGGCGGCGACATGTACTTCTTGCTCGAGAAGTTCGCCAAGAACCGGCTGCCGGAGGACCACGTGCGCTTCTACGCCGCCTCCATCGCCCTCGCGCTACGCTACCTGCACTCCCGTGGGGTGTTCTACCGCGACCTCAAGCCGGAGAACCTCCTGCTGGATGACGCCGGCTTCCTGCGTCTGGCTGACTTTGGCTTTGCCCGTGACTGCATGGGCGCGTCCGAGCAGAGCTGCACGAGTTTCTGCGGCTCCGCCGACTATATTGCGCCCGAGGTGGTGCGTGGCGATGGCTACGGGCTCGCGGCGGACCTCTGGAGCTTCGGCTGCGTCGTGTTCGAGCTGCTCACGGGCTACCCGCCCTTCTACTCGCCTCGGGATCGCGTGCTGCTCTACCGTAAGATCGAGCAGGCTGAGCCCAACTTCCCGAGCCACTTGTCGCCCGAGGTCTGCGACTTGCTCTCCGGCTTGTTGGCCAAGGACGTGAACCAGCGGCTGGGCAATGGGCCCACCGGCATGCAGGAGGTCTTTGACCATCCGTTCTTCGCGTCCGTGGACTGGTGTCGTCTGGAGGCCAAGCAAGTGACGCCGCCGCTAGTGCCCAACCTCTCGAGCGACCTGGACACGTCCAACTTCGAGGAGCAGTTCACCTCGCAGCAGGTTGAGGGCCACCTCGTGTACGAGGAGCGCGAGCCGCAAGGCCTGGCGGCCGACGAGGACGCGTGCGATCGCTTCTACTTTGACGACTTTGACTGGTGCGCGGACGCCTCGCACTTCCAATGACGCACGGGGCGGAGAACTCGGACGGGAGGCAGTCGAGAAGCGCAAGCCGGAAGGCAGCGTAACATCAGGATGGCTATGCTTGACGGGCTGCACGTAGGAGAGAGCTTGAGTCTAGAGAGTGGTCAGCAAATACCTTATGCTTTTGCTCCGCATGCTGCACGTCTTGTCTCGACTGTTGCTTGCCTGCTCTTGAGCGTGTCGGACAATGGTGGACGTGACCATATTCACACCGGCACGAAGAAGTCGGCCACGGGGAGTTGTGTGAGCTGCTCGACGCTTTGTTCCACCCACTCCTTGGTGACCATGGGCGGCTCACGTTCCCCTCGGTGACGCATTGCGTGGATGGCGGACCGTAGCTGCTCAATCTCTTCGCGGTCCGATGACGTCACCACCACATGAGTGACTGAGGAGTCCACGTTCCGTGCCACGACGCCTCCATATAGTCGAACTTGCTGCTCCAGCAGCTTCATGCGTCCACCGTTGTCCACATCCATTTCCGTGGGACTGCTGCTGACCGCTGCGGGGCTGAAGTACACCACGCAGTGCGACAAGAATGTGAACTCGCAGTCCATGGCTTCCTCTTCCTCGGCAGGCATGGACTTCATCCGGACCTGCCAAGGTTGCTGCTGGCCGCTGCCAGTACTGGAGATACCCATACGGGTCACTTCCTGCAGGATCCGGCGAAGTTCGTCTGGGTTCACGTGCTCCGTGAAGTGGTCACCAAAGCGATCGTACTCCTTCGCCAGCACCGCTTGCGTGGTTAGCGTGGCAAAGATGAAGTCGTTCGCCTTCGGGCGCAGCAAACGTGAGGCGCTCACGCAGGCGAGCACCCAGCTGAACCGTACAATATCGTACATGCCTTGCTTCTTGAGGTTCGCCACCTTCAAGCCGGCGTCCGAGGCCGCTACGACGTAGCCCGTGCTCTCAGCAATCGGGTTTTGCACGATGGAGCCGCCAAAAGAGTGAAGGAGCTTCTCCACGCTCTGTTTGGAGAGTTGTCGCTCGTCTGACGGCAGGACGTCGTCAGGAATCGCAGCCACCAGCTGCGCAGAAGGCGTCTCGTACTTGCCGGGCAGCACGCAGAACTGCTTGCCTTCCAGTACGTCGCGCCGCAGCTCCAGACCATCCAGATTCGCCTGTGAGTACTCCGACATCACGTCGCCGTCACTTTTCGCTGCCACCGCTCGCCCCTTTGGAGCGCGCTTCGGCTGTTTCTTCTGACCTAGCGTGACGTCCGCTGCGCGCTTGTTGGCACTACCTCCTCGCACAGCATTGAGCTCCTGTAGAGTCATGCACTCGTACCACGACTTGTCGTTGCGGATGGACTTGCAGCGAGGAAAGCGCAGTGTGAGCCCCGTTTGGTAGAGCGACGTGAAGGCCAGCTCGAAGCCATAGACCTCCAGGATCTTCGAGTGGCGCGGGTCGATCCAGACGTCTGGTCGGATGTCGCTCTTCTGAGGCTTCCAGCCGTTCAAGTGCGGCGGGACGTTGGCGCTATCCCACGGCCGCCAGTGCGGCTCCAGCTCCTGGCGCATCTGCTCCAGCTCTTCCACGTTGTAGCCCGTGCCGACCTTGGCGAATGTGTACACGGTGGGGCACGGAGCGCCAGGTTTCCTGGCCTCAGCCACTGAATCCTCATCCATCGACTCCCCCAGCACGCCGAGTAAAAACACCGAGACATTCCCGCTGCGGCGGCGCCCCGAGCCGTAGAAGCCGCCGATGATCACCACGTCCAGGTCCGTGGTCATGCCGGCGTAGTCAGGCTTGAGCTTGAGCCATTTCTTGGCCCGACGACTGCTTTCTCCGCACATATAGTGCGCGTTCAGGTCTTTGAGGATCACGCCCTCACCGCCATTCGAGACCTGGCGATCCACCTCCGCCATGACCAGGTCGTGTCGCTCTTTGGGCGACTCGGCGTCCACCAGTGTCTGCTCGATAATGACGATGCGGTGGTCCAGCGGCGTCAGCACTCGGATCAGCAGCTTGCGCCGTGCCTGTAGCGGTAGTCCCATGACGGCGCTCACATCTCCAGGCCCGGTGTAGACCTCGCGAACCAGCTCGTCCGCCTTCGGACTGCCGCCGAGATATACGAGATCCCACACGACGTAGCAGAGCCAGCGGTGCGTGTCTTCTCCATTGCGCAGCGAGTTGGCAACGCTCTTGAGCAGCCCAAACTCGCGCAGACGACCTTCGGAATCGTCCCAGACCATCATCTCGCCGTCCAGAATGCAGTCCACACCCGGTACGAGTTGCGAGAGCACGTACGGCGCCATGGCCGGACCGTAGCTGTCCGTGTAGTTGATGCCGTTGCGCGAGATGAACTGCACCTGCTTGTCTTGTACGTGGCAGGTGATACGCTCGCCGTCCAGCTTGGGCTCCATGGCGAAAGCATCGGCGTTCATAGCCGTGGTGCA
Source organism: Halophytophthora polymorphica (assembly GCA_023338205.1). Taxonomy (NCBI): domain Eukaryota; phylum Oomycota; class Peronosporomycetes; order Peronosporales; family Peronosporaceae; genus Halophytophthora; species Halophytophthora polymorphica. The sequence continues at coordinate 9,324 of JAADYJ010000605.1, forward strand.
AGAGCCAAAGTCCACACGCTTGGATAACATAGGCGAGAAGACCTGGAAAGGCTCAATCTTTGGCACGTAGCGCACGGCCGAGTTGCGGAGCTCCGTGCACACCTTGTGCAGGTCGCTCGTGTGGTTGTACATTTCCATGGCGTCCGGATGCAGGAAGCCCAGCACGCGTTCGTGCCGCAGTCCGATCTTCATATCCTTGAGCACCATGCGCACGATCCACTTTTGCTCGCCTGCCGGGAACTCGGTCGCGAGCTGCATGATCACTTTCTTGCGTGCCTCGCTGCTGTCCGCCTCGGCCAGTGCATCTAGCAGCGCGTTCACATCGCCCAGTGTATGATCGCGTGAAGCTGTGCCAGCTAAGCTACGGAAGCGCAGCACCTCGTCTAGCACGGCGGCGAAGTCCCCGACGGCCTTGGAGGCCACCACCGTGGGGTCGTTGAAGCGCTCGAGCCGCTGCGCGTCCTTGCTGGCCGCCGCCATGCCCAACACGCCCACGTACACCTTGGCCAGTGTCTTCTCCCTGAGGTTATACGTGCGCTCGCGGTCCAGTTGCGGCAAGACGAGCCGCAGTAGCGGGTACAGGTCGCCTCCGCCCAGCTGGGCCCGCAGCGCGTCGCTAAAGAGCAGCCGCAGCTTGGCGTCGCCCTGCGGTGTGCGCTCCACGGCCTGCAGCATGCGGCAGCAGCCGCCGAAAGACAGCTCGAGCGCCGAGCGGGCCACCGCAGCTTGGCTCCCTGATGCTTCCGCCATCTTGAAGCCGGGTGAAGTGCGCACCCAGACGTCTAATGGCGAACGAAGGTTATCTTCGCGCGCACTTCCAGCCAATGGAGGACCGAGGTAGTGACTCATTACCAAATTGCGCCGCGATGATTCGCTGAAATGATTTTGCCGGTGACGGTGATTGGTGGAAAGCTAACCCGGGATCCGAGCCGGGACGAGGCGCGCGTGCGTGCCGTACCGCACTGACTTCCGTCCGGTTTCAACCGCGCCATACGGTCCTCCACTCTGATTTTGAGCCAACAACGGGGCAGTCTCTGGCGACTACAGGATGCTTCAAGCTGGATTTCCTCTGGCGTGGATGGGTTCAGTGGCACAATGTATCAGCCGTCGGTTTTAGTGGCCCCTTGATACAACTCAGGCTAAATTATGTGGCTGCACCAAGGGACAGTATCCCCCAATACAAGGCCGCCTCTCTATGCTGGAAGACCAGTCACTGGACTTCTTGCTGGCTGCCCGACAAGCGACCGACGCGAAGGAAGCGAAGAGGCCTAGAGACCGCAGCAGCGCTGCCCCGCCGCCGTCACTAGCAGCACCAGGTCGCCGCCATGATCAGCGGGCTCTTCGAGGCGGCCGCCGCCGTGTACGAGCTCACGACCGTGGTGACGGACGTGATCCTTAATCACGAGTACATCCAGCGAGACTGGCTGGAAGAGTACATCCTCTCCATCATCTTCCTGGTCTTCAATGGGTTCGTCATGGCCGCCGTGGGGCTCGGCATGGAACGCCTGCACCCGAACCGCTACTCGCGCTGTGGGCCGCTCAACAAACTCGCGGCGTTCTTTCTCGGGCTTCTGCAGATGCGCGTCTTCACCGAAACCATGTACTCGGTGCACGCCAAGAACATGAAGGAGAGCCACGAGAAACTCGCACCCGGGTCCGCGAGCGACTACCCAGGCAACAACGGCGCAGGCCCAACCTCGACGACGAATGGTGACGCGCGCACCCAGACCGTGGGTGGCCGCACGGCGGCCGAGGCGCAGAGGGAGGAGATGGAGAGCCGCACCGAGCAGCTCAACACCGGCGTGCAGTATGTGACCTTCATCCAGGCCGTCGTGCGGGACGTGCCGCTCTTCGTGCTGCAGGCTAACGCCACGATCCACTACCGCAAGTGGCAGTTCCTGGACCTCTTCGCCGTCTTCTCCACGGGCATCATGCTGGTGCGTGGCGCCGGGTCCTACGTGGCCAAGGAGGACAAGACCAGTCTCAAGATCCTGGGCTCGATCTTTCTGTTCGGCCAGTTTGCCTTCCGCCTTGGCGCCATCCTGCTCATGGCCATGACCACAGGCTTGTCTATCGCACTCTACGCGCTGGTCATCACGCTCTTCTCCATCCTATGGACGGCGCACCTCCGTCTGGCCCATCCGAGCCCGCGCTTCCGCGACCAACTGCCGCGCGCGATTGTCTTCTTCCCGTTCTACACCATCTTCACGCTCGACGGCTCGCATCTTTCGGCTCGCTTGGGTTCGGCGCTCCCGGCGCTGCGCAGCCAGAAGCTGCTGGCGCTGCACGCGTGGCGCTGCCTCGAGAACGTCGTGGGCATCGTCCTGGCCATCGCTCTCCCGCGCTACGTGGACTTTGGCGGCTGCACGGACGAGATGGTGGCCATCATCGGCTGCATCTGCGCCGCCGTCTACTTTGTGTGCTTCGCGCTCTTCTGGCTCGTGGCGCCCTGCCTCGCGGGCTCGCCCGCGCGCCGCAGCTCGTCGTCAGGCTCGGGTGCTGCGCGGCCTGCGGTGCCCACGTCAGCCACGCCGCACTACGTCCGAGACGCGTAGAGCGCGTCAGGTGCCGTCGCCGTCTTCGCTGTTGGCAACTCTTAGACCAAGCAGGTGGAGTGTCTCTTGCGGAGAGATGGCTACATTCTCCCAATCCCTTTGTAACGGTCTTTTCCTGTTCGAGCGTGCATTTTACGCTCCACGCCCCGTCGATTGGCTCAAAAGAAACATATAACTGGTATGCTTGCTTGACCTCCAGAGTACGTAGAAGTAGAGCGACGCCGTTTCCAGGTGTCAAAGGCGTCGAGTGCGCTGCATGACGCTGCCGCAGCTCACGGCGCGGCACAAGCGCTGGTTCTTCCGCCAGTTGGACGAGCTGCAGCGCCCACGCCGACGTGTTGCAGCGCCTCCTGCAGCTGTAGCTACTGGCGCTGGTGCCAGCGCCGCGCAAACGCATGAACGAGATGACGTGAGCGGGACGCGGCGTCAACGGCCGGACCCAGCAGCCTCCGACGAGAAATCCCAACCCACTGCCGCACGGCGCTACAGAGAGCACAGATCAACATCCACCGAGCCAAACGCACCAGCCATGGTGAAGCTGGGCGATTCGCAGCGGCACGAGAAGCGACCGGTTCCGCAGTCCAAGCGGGGCGCGGTCAATTCCGGTGGTAAGAAGCGGAAGAAGAACGGGAATGCCGCGTCTGGAGAAAAAGAGCAGTCGCTGCGCGGACAGAATGTGCTGCTGGTGCCTATCGGACACGACGTGAGCAGTAAGCGACTGGCGATTTGGCAGGGCATGGCTGAGGAGCTCGGCTGCAGCGTCGTGCAGGAGAGTGGAAGCACATGTACCACGGCGCTGGTTGGTGGAAGTGCAGCCAACCAAGACACATTAGACTGGAAAACAGTGTCCATGGTGATTGCGAGCGCGCAGTTGGCACCAGACAAGGCCGCAGCGTTCTTCCATTGCGACGCGTTCCCGCCTGTAGACATCCCGGTGTTCACACCCGACTGGCTCGTGTATTTGCTTCGTGAAAAGAAGAAACCTCCGCCGGAGGCTAAACTGACATGGCAGGAGCAGCAAGCCGCGTGGCAAGAGAAGATGACAGAGGAGAAGCGGGAAGAGGAGCAGGCGGTGGCCGAGTTGGCCAGCCAGAAGAAGGGAAAGAAGCGAAGGAAGAAGGTTGATCTCAGCGAGGAGCAGGACGAGGGCTCTGATAGCGAGAACCTGGTCAACCAAGAGATCCAGCGAGTGCCAGCGGTGCATTTGAATGCCGAAAAGATCAAGCGAGAGGAAGCAGAACTGGAGGCCAAGAAGCGCAAGCTGGTGGAAGAGCGCACGCAGATCTTCTTCAAGAACAACCCGGGCTTCCGACCGCTTGCAGATATCGCGACGCCCGGGTCCAAGCGTATCAAAGGCGAAGGCTTCGTCTGCCAACGGTCTTCAGGTATAACGCTTCCCGTTCAGCTCTTGTTGTGTTTGTCTTTGGACTGTGGACTGGGCAATGGCTGACTATGTGATGACACCAGTGGCTCAAACGAACCTCAACGCGCACTTGACGGACCCATTGGAGGAGCTCATGGAGTTTCTACAGGCCGAGCGAGACGTCTGGAGAGTTTATACGTACAAGGTAACGAGCTGGTGGTATGCACTGCTGCACTGGCGTGGCTCTCGTTGCGATACCCATGTGGCTGAGTCTTGATGTGCTTACAGAAAGTCATTTCGAGTCTTAAGGCCATGCGCCGACGCGTGTCCAACGTGAAGGACCTGAAGGACCTGCACTGGTCTAACGGTCGACTGCATGACAAACTGGTCGAGATCTTGGAAACTGGTCGACTGGGTAAGCTCGAAGCCAACAAGAACAACCCGAGACTGCGTGCGTTGGTAGCCCTGGCGCGGATCTGGGGCGTTGGCCCGGCCACCGCGGCGAAGCTCTATCGGTGAGGTCCACTGAGCGGCACTGTTAGCCTGTGTATTGCTTGGATTGCTCTTCAAAACTGACGCACATTTCGTCCGTGTCCAATTTAGCTTGGGGTTCAAAGCGCTCGATGATCTGCGGAAGCCCGAAGCGGCTTCTGCTTTGACTCCGCAACAACAGATCGGGCTGAAACACTACCAGGATTTCTTGACCAAGATCCCGCGGTAAGAAGCTGTGTGCGCTGCGTGTGAAACGAGATCAAGCTATATTGACATGGGTCGTGTGCGCTGTGTGCTGTGCTTCAGAGCGGAGGTTCACCAGATCGAGCAGACCGTTGTGGATGAGGTGCACAAGATGATTCCGAACGCCGTGGCGTTCGCCTGTGGCTCCTATCGCCGCGGCAAACTCTCCTCCGGTGACTGTGATGTTCTCATCACGGACCCGGACGAAGATCAGTGTCATATCTTGCCAGGTATATCACCTCTCGCTGAATTGTTCGTTGCTGGACGTTCATCACCTCAGCTGACCGGCGTCTGCTGCAAAACAGACCTCCTGAAGCGGCTCCATGCATCAGGCTTTCTAACAGGTGCGTCTAGTATTTTGCCTCACTGGAGTTGTCACCAACTTACAAGCCTGACTCGGGTTTTCTTGCTATTCCTTACCACAGACGATCTGACCCACATCTCAAGGCAGCACCTCGGCAAGTGCGATACGTACATGGGTGTCTGCCGCGCTGCTGAGGTACGTGCACCACATGAAATCTCTGGTGAGCTTTGCCATACACACACAATGCAATGGCTGACGCTGCTGGGTTTGCACTGCAGGGCTTACCATACCGCCGGATCGACATCAAGGTCTACCCGCGTCGCTTCTTCGGCTTCGCCACGCTCTACTTCACAGGCAGCGATCACTTCAACCGTAGCATGCGGCTTTTTGCTCACAAAAACGGCTGGAGTCTCTCAGACCGCGAGCTGAAGCCGGTCTCGCGCGTGAACGGGCTGAAGATTCCGCAGGGCGACAGCGTCGTGTGCGAGTCGGAGGTGGACGTGTTTATCGCCCTCGGACTCAAGTACAAGGACCCCACGGAGCGCAACTGCTTCGACATCCGCTTCGTTGACGAGGACGAGGCCAGTGCCAAGCGAGGGAAAGCTGCAGCGGATGCGGATACCAGCGAGTAAGGCAACTTATTTACTTTAGTTTCTACTCAGGTCATCCACGTCGGTTAAAGCATGTCTAGCGAGCGTCCTGCAGTTTGCGCCTCGCTGCAGCGTTTGCAGACACGAGAGTAAACTCGATAGCGAGCTAGTTGGCGCGGGGGTAACCGGCGTAATCGGTGGGCATGTAGGACGAAGAGCCAGCAAAGTGGATGGCCAAAATGCGTCGAGTCGGCTTGGGACGAATGGCCCATCGTCCAGCTCGACGCGCGTCCGTTTGCGCGCAGCGTTCGGCTTGAATGGGCCGCAGAAGGCTAGATGCTCCTTCACCTTCTCCAGCTTGCCGTTAATGGGCACGTCGAGGCGGCAGTGCACGCAGCGAATTAGTTGGATGGTATCCCTCTTGTTCACACCAGTTATGGCCGCCCAGGCAGGGTCCAGTGGCGGGCCGCGGGGCTTGGGCGGAGCGCTCGCCGGAGCCGCTCGGCAGCTCGCGCGCGCTTCGCGGCAGCCGCAAAGTCTCTGGTCGGCGCTCTGTCACCAGTGGACGCATCCTGGACGAGCCCAAAGCGAAGGTCTTCAGGAATCGGAATCTTGAGCCGCTCCAAGTCCTCCCCGTCCAAGCACGTGCCGCGGCACCGTGCGCAGATAGCGCCACCGCGCAGCACGCGATCCAGCCGTTGCAGACCCCACTCGTAGCCGCACTCGCAGGCCAGGTGGACATCGGTCACGCCGGCCCAGTCGGTAGGCCCAGCTCAGCCAGTTTGCCTTGGCTGCTTGAAGTAGTGAGGTTTTTATTGGGCTTTCTTTTGGAAAACGGGCCTTACACGGTGCGCAGGCAATGCGGAAGGCAAGGCCACTAACGGAGCTCAAGGCAACAGTTTCAGCGCCCGCGCGTTGTGTCGTGCGCGCTATGTAGGTCATGCGTCGTGGGGCACCTGCTCCGGCTGCATGTTTCTCGCCAGGGTTAATGCGGGGCATTTGTCGGGCGCGTTGGTGAACAAGTGAATGGGTACTTAATCGGGCTCAAGTACACTTAGTGGTAAGGCTCCTTTGCGCCTCGTCGTGGGCGAACTCGAAGAAGACGCAGGACCACGCAACGAGCAAAACCAACAGTAGCGTGCAAGCGTGGCTGAGATGTGGGGGCAGTGGACAGAAGAAAGGCAGAACTCAGAGCAGCGGCGCCAAAGAACGGGTGCACAAGTACAAAGTGGGAATAAGACAGCGGTGCTCGCAGGGCGTGAACGAGTACATCGAAGCAAAGCCTTACTAGTAGCGCGAGGGAAGGATTTATCGCGATAGAGAAGAAGGAGTAAGCCGGAGACTCGTAGTGAGATCAGTAATCTTCCGAGATACGTGGTTATGCGGATGCAAGTCGGGATCGTAGGCAGTTGGCTAAAGGTGTGATAATGATCATGTGCGTGAGAAGTGGCGATAAGCATGAAGGTATGAAGTGGATCGTGGTATCCTGCTCGGGTCCAGCAACTGGTCACCACAAACTCTCAAGACATACACGAGAATGAGGTCACCGGCTTTGTTGCCATCTCTAAGGGACAGCAGCACTGAGCAATACGCGAACACGTCTCGAACGTCCGGGGAGTCCATGGATTGCTGCAAACATGGTATCAAACAAGCTCACTCACTAATTCACGCTCCCCACATATTCTTGTGTCTTGTTGCCAACGGTAGCAACCCGTCCGACGATTTCGCGCAAATTAAAAAAATCCAATCCCAAGTGACTCCTAACGTGTCATTGGCTACAATGCTACTCATCACTCTTTATGATTGGTTGTAAAACGACAACCTGGGACTTTTTTTGAGGAAGTACAGATGCGAAGTTTTGATCAAAATCGCGAGTGCGTCTGCTAGCGGGAAGAGCCGAGGCAAAGCAAGCAGGAAGGCGATCCGGAGAGGCAAGATGCCGCTCTTCTTGGCCAACCTGGCCATGTCCAGCTACTTTCTGGCGCTGTGCTACATGCTGGCTACGGTGCTGACGGTGAACAAGTACGTGGAGGTGCGGCGCGTGCTGCGGCGGCACCAGCACCACGGCTGGAGCACGGTGCAGCTGCTCATTATGAGCGTGGCGCTGGGCTCCTTCTTCCGCACGGCCACCTTCTCCACGCTCTGCATCTTCGACTCCCAGAGTGCTGCCGACCTGCCCACAGGCATCACGGGCGGCGACTACGGCGGTGGCAGGCCGGCCGTGAGAGGCGACAGCAGCAGCCACGCGCAAAAAGAGCTCGACTTCTACAACAAGGTGGTGGCCGTGCTGTTCAACCTGCCAGACTTCCTCTTTGTGTCGTCCTATCTGCTACTTGTGTTGGTCTGGGCTGAGGCCTTTCAGTCGGTATGTTGCATCTCGTCGGGTTCTGCTGCGAATAATCCCGTGAAACTCCAACTGCAGTACTGGAACTCACCGTAGTCGATTGCTCGAATTTCTGCACTGATGTTGCTGGGGTGGAACCAGTCGCGACGCCACTGGTTCTCCGCAGCGGCGTTCCGACGCAAGTGGATGATCTTCTACCTCATCTTCAACGGTGGGCTCTACCTCACGCAGCTCGTTCTATACGCTAGTCTCTTCCTCTATGACACCAATGGCATCTTCCAGGACGACCGGCCGAACCGCCTCAGCCTCGTACGTCCCCCTGCACTGCTGTATTCAAATACCCGCAAGCGAGTCAAAAAGCTCACGGGCTCTTTGTTCTTCCTTATCTGGTGTGCCGTGTAGATCCCGGCGATGATCTTCTATCTGGTGGCAGCGGCCGACCTGTTCCTACCGCTCATCATCTTCTCCACGTGGCTCTACCTCACGCTGTCGCTCTCGGGCTTCCCATTCAAGTCATCGTCGGCAAAGGTGCGGCTCAAGCGCGTAGGACGTTTGGTCATGGCCTGGAGTCTCGGCCGCATCCTCTACAGCGTCATGACGCTGCTCACCTTCACCAAGGTACTGTTGCAAGCGGTCG
>JAADYJ010000606.1:0-17849 GCA_023338205.1 Halophytophthora polymorphica
CCCCCCCCCCCCCCCCCCCCCCCCCCCCCCCCCCCCCCCCCCCCCCCGCGAGGAAAAGAGGAGCCTACTAGTATTTTTCACACACAACCTGGTGTTTCGTCCACGTACGTTGCAGTTGACACCGACGCGCAGAAGGGCATCGTGGAAGAGTTATTCTCTAAAGTGGGCGCCTAGTTGCATGCGAGCTCCGATGGATCCGTGTCTACAGCTCTCGCCACCCCCTTCAGTTACATGCGCGTTGGCTTGATTGACTAGGAACAGTGGGAGCTTGTTAGTGTTTCGTCACGGAGCAGGCATTTCTGTCGAACGCAGCCCAAGAACGCGACGTTTTCGACATGGAGGCCACGGGCGAGCGCGTGGACTACCAGCTCGTGCACTCAGTGCAGTTCCCGGAGAGTTAGTGAATGATCTTGCACTCGAAACAGAGCCAGTAAATGGACGGCGACTCGTTTGAGGTTTCGTATGGGAGGAACGATGCATTGTGTGGACCCGGCGTGTATTTGAAGAGAGAAAAGTGTCACTGCGCCTGTGTCTCGGTCGCTCCGTCCACCGGAAGCTGCGCCCATAGCGCGAAGCTCTGCAGAATGATAGAGGCCGCTACCGTCACGTTTAGCGAGGCCGTGCCGCCGCCAAACTGCGGGATGTACACGAAGTCGTCGCAAATGGCCACCTGCGCCTCGTTCATGCCGCTTCCCTGCGCACACAGTCACACAGCGAGGAAACGTATGCTCAGAACTGCGGTGATGTTCTCCCATAGCACAGTTCACAACACCAAGCGAGGCCTGTAGCAGGAAAGTAACGCACCTCGTTACCCATGATGAAGGCCGTGTCGCCGCGGAATGGCTGCTCAGTGATGCTGCGAGCGTCCGCCATGATCTCCACGCCGACGATGCGGATGCCCCGCGTCTCGCAGTGCGTGCGCGCGTCGCGTAGCGTCGGCAGTCGCGTTACGGGGCAGCTCAGCGTGGCCAGGAAACGCGCTTGTTCCTCCAGGTCGAACTTCTTCTGGCCCACCACCAGCACTTCGCACACGCCGAAGGCCGACGCACTCACCAGCATGTTCTTCAGGTTCTTGAGCTTCTGCACGTTGTTCAGGATGAGGTAGCCGCGCGGCGCGTGCGGGTGCGGGTGCTCCGTGAGATCACCCACGCCGAGAATCTCGGGCGCGGGCTCCGTCGCCGTCAGCATGTTCGTGGGGTGTGCCTCTTGCCCTACTCAATAGCTGCCTTTTGCTCATCGAAACCATCTCGGAGGGGCAACCAATCGTAACATTTGTAGTATGCCGGAAATGAAAATGACATACCTTATGCCCTTATCGTGTCTGCCATCTGCCTTCATTATAGCCTATGCCTGCTCCTGATATTTGACATACCGTACCCCTTGAGAAGGCGTCGAATTCCGCATTGGAGCGATCCACGCCGAATAAGACCCACCGCCCGAGCGAGACTCGCAGCAAGTATTTGCAGCTAATACACTCGACGCCCGTAGAGCTACGACTCTGTCCATGCAGCCTCGCCGCGGCAGGCAAATCCAGCAGTCGCGGCGGGACTCTGGCCACTGAGATGGCTACACAAATACCCACACTCGCCATCAAAGTCTCGTCATATCCGAGGATCATACCGCCGCTCAGCATACAAACGCCAAGAGACGCCCCGAAACTCAGATATCGCGGCGAGGCGGTCCGAGAGCTCAGCTCATTCAGATCTCAATCTGCCGCGGTCAAGCCAAGAGCTCCATGCGCATGAGCTCCCGCTCGCGCTCGCTCTCGCGACCGCAGGCGGACGGGGAGCTGCGCGGTGCGTTCGGCTGCACATCGGCCTCTTCGGCCTCCAGCCCGGCCAGCTCTCGCCGCAGCAGCACCGCCAGTAGCCGCCGCAGCAGTAGCGAGAGTTGCGTCGCGGCGGAAGACAGCAAGCAGTCGCCGGGCGCGCGCGTGGAGCTCGCCAAGGGCGCCAAGAAGCGCAAGTTCGTCGCTGCCAAGCCTGGCGCGAGTCGCGTGCGCGGACTCTCGGTGGAGACGCTGGCGGCGCCAGCCACACGCAAGCGGCGCTCCATCCTGAACGAGGACGAGGACATGGAGAGCGCGTCCGGCTCCAGCAGCGGCGGAGAGGGCAACATGCGGCTGCAGGTGGTGACGGAGATGCCCTCCAGTGGCCGCAAGGACCAGATCAGCATCGCCAACCTTATCAGCTCACCGTCCGCAACGCCCACGAGCGGCGATGAGAGCTACGCGGCGGCCACCACGGCCATGGCCGACGTGCAGATCAAGCCCGAGAAGCTCGAGCTCGAGCTCGAGCTGGAGGACGTTGACATGGAGCCCGTGGACGCGAGTCGCAAGCGCGCGACGTCCTCCTCGTCCAGCATCCCGGCGGCCTTTCTGGCCACGCAGGCCTTCGCGTCTCCGCGAGACTTTTTCGTGTCGCCCCAGACGTCGCTCAGTGTCCCGAACAGCAGCAAAGAGGGCCCCACGAGCGTGGACAAGCCTCACGTGGTGTGCACCCTGTGCCAAGTGACCATGGGCAATCGCGTCTACAGCCTCAAGCGCCACCTCTTCCGCCACCACCCGCAGGTCTTCCGCGTCGCGAGCCCCGAACTCCAGCCCAAGCCGCTGGAGCCGACCATGGACGTCGAGCCCACCATGAAGCTCGAGCCTGGCGTTGCGAGCGCCCACTTGAGCCCAAGCGGCCAGCGTCTGGCCGTTCAGCTCAAGCATAAGCACACGTCCAGCACCTCGACGTCCACGTCCAGTCCGCCTGCTCTGCTCGAGGGCCGGCGCAATGACGCCTTCGTGGCCTGGCTGCGGTCGGACGTGATCCCCATGCGCGCTGTGCACAGTCCGCTCTTCCGGGACTTCTTGGCGCTCGTGAACCCGCGCTTCAAGCTGCCGCAGGTCATCGTGCAGCCACAGCAGCTACACAAGTTGGGGCTCGCGAGCTCGGCCAGCGACGTGGCAATGGGCTCCCGACTCGCGGACGCGGCGCCTACCATCAAGAGAGACGGCCGTGTGCCGTCCACCATGAAGGCGCTGTGTCTGCAGGGCAACGGCCTGCCCCCGCAGCTCGTCACGGACCTGGCAGTGCCCTGTCCTGGGCCGCGCGAGGCGCTCATCCAGGTGCTACGCGCTGGGATCTGCGGCACGGACCTGCAGATGATGGCCAACTACAAGCCGGGCTTCAAGGGCGCGCTTGGCCATGAGTTCGTGGGCGTGGTGCGTCAGTTGGGCGTCTTGGCAAACGAAGACCCACAGCAGCGAGAGCGTTGGCTCGGCCGCCGCGTCGTGGGCGAGATCAACCTGCCGTGCGACGCGCCAGCCTGCAGCACGTGCGCGTGCGGCCGCAGCAAGAGCAGCAGCGCGTCTCGAGCGTGTACGAGCGACGCCGCGGACGGCTCGAGGCTCCGTCGCGCCGAGATCCGCCGACGCAACCACTGCCCGAATCGCACGTGTCTGGGCATTGTGGGCAAGGACGGCGCCTTTGCCGAGTACGTGACGCTGCCGCTGGCCAATCTGCACGTGGTGCCCGCTGGCATCGTGGACTCGCACGCCGTGTTCGCCGAGCCACTGGCGGCCGCTTGCCGCGTGCTGGAACAGCAGGTCGTGGCTCCGGGCGACCACGTGCTGGTTCTAGGAGACGGCAAGCTGGGGCTCATGGTGGCTGAAGTGCTGCACGCGGCGGGGGCCGCAGCCGCCGTGACGCTCGTGGGGCGCCATCAGGAGAAGCTGGCGCTGGCAAAGCACTGTGTGACCGCTAGTTACTGCTCGGCGCGGGACGAAGACGGCGCCGAGCTGGCGGAGCGCGTGCTCAAGGACCTGGACGCGCCCTTTGATGTGTGCGTGGAGAGCACGGGGACGCCAGCGGGCGTGGCGCTGGCACTGCAGCTCGTGCGACGCGGAGGCACGCTGGTGATGAAGTCGACGTGCTCGGCCAGACGCTCGCCCGTGGACCTGCGCGCGTTGCAGAGCAAGCGCCTGCGAGTGCTGGGCTCGCGCTGTGGGCCCATTCCCTGGGCGCTTCGTCTACTGGCCGACAAGCGCGTGGACGTGCAGAAGTACATCCACGGCGTGTACCCGCTGGAGCGCGCCGAGGCGGCGCTGGCGCACGCGGCACGGCGCGGCGCACTCAAGATCCAACTCATTGTGCGCTAGGCGACCCATGCCGGCGCTAGCAAAGGAGAGAGAGACAAAGCAGGAGTCAATGGTGGCAGGGCATATGGAGCAGGCCGGTCGCAAGGAATGTACGCTATTGCCCGAGGTGGTTGCACGTATGCTTCCTTTTGGTGTGCGACAGTCTGAGGTCCAAGATCCAAATGACGTGTGTTGAGTAACTGGACCGAATTGCACCTTGACTGCAACGTCAAGCGCGAGCGGATTGCACCTGTTTAGGCCGCGGCGGCGCGTGGATGTCATCCTGCGTGCTAGCTTCCCGTCAATGCGCTTGCCAAGGTGGCCAAACACGGGCTTGCCTGGTCGGCTGGTTAGCTCACCGGTGTCTATTTAGGACGATACTGGAGTCGCAGCCAGTGTCGCTCGCTCGAGGAACCAAGGCGCCATACAGCACGGTGTCAACACGGGCTTGTCTGCGATGCGGCCAAATTTTGACGGGCAAAAGTTACCCATGGCCCGGCTCTGTCTCCGCAAATGGCTAATCTTTGCAGCGAAGATTCCTCGCGCGGTGCCGTTTCGGCTCGCGTTCCGGTCGGTTTCCGCGACGCGGGCGCCTCATTGGTCAAAAAGGCCGGACGCACTCGGGTGGCTGCGAGTGCCCCGAGAAGTTGGCACGCTGTGGGAGTCGGCCCTGAAGCCTTGCGCAGGGAGGAGCACGCCACCAAGGAACCCAGGCACGCTCGGGCTCGTGCGGGGCGCGCGAGGGGAATCGCCGCGAACGTTCGCCGCGATGGCAGGATGCGAGCTATCGTCACGGTCCTTGCATCGCTTTGACCGGTTCTCTCACTTGACGCAAGTCCAGCAGGAGGCGTATTGACACTCAGGGATAAGACGGCCCGTCTCTGATGGAGCTATGTCCGAAGTCCGGAGATGGCAATGAAAGCGCCATCGAAACGAGTCTGCCGCGAGGGGACAGGCTGCATGGCCTGGGTGCCATTCTCTGCCATCCCCATGCGACCCAAGCGGAGCAGACGCCGCCGAGAGGAGCGCTGGGCTGGGCTCCCAACGGCCATTCTCTGCGGCAGAAGCCAGCGATTGGCAGCAAGAGAGCGGCGAAGACAAGCAGGCGGCCTGGCAGGCAAAATTCGCCCCGAATGTGCCCGCGGTGCTGCGCGATCTTTTTTTGCGCCAATGGGCATGCGTCAGCGCTTGGTCCGCGCCTCCCATTGGTGCAAACGTGCGGCGGCTTCAACCTTCTCGGCAGCAGAGAGCGCAGAAAAAGGGGACGGGGCGCTGGCCCCAGCTGGCCTCCGAGCCCTCTCCTCCACCACCAAACTCACCCTTCTACGCATCGCTCGCCAGAGCGACAGCCACCCGCCAATACGGACTCCAGGCTTTCCGATCCCGCCTTGAGCCCTCCGCCATCTGTCCTCCCACGTCACTAAACCCAGGTTCTCTCATGGCAAACGAGCCGGCTCCGGAGCCGCGCTCCGACCCCGGAGCGAAGCGGCGCCGCCCCGCAAGGTTGCGGGAACGTGCCGCAGCCGGGCGCGGCACCCAAGGCAGCCAATCAGCGCGCCGCCCTCGGGCCGCGCACCTGCGTCCAAAAATCCCCTTGCCCCAGCCACCAGCCGTCGGAGCTCCGGGGCAAACGACCTGCTCCGCGGCTCCAGCTCCGAGCCAAAGACGCCGACGGGTCAACTGCCCATGCGGCCATTTGCGGATTTCCCCGGCGCCACACGCACGCAACGCATCACGAGGCTCAAGATGGTCACCACCACGTTCGCGGGGAGCGTCAATGCGGAGCTGCTGCAGCCCTTTGCGCACCGCACGGGGCTGCTCCAGCCGCTGGCGGTGCCGGCGCAGCACCAGCACCAGCACCAGAACCAACACGCGCGGCGAGTGGGCCTGGAGACGACTGTGGGCGTGGGCGCGCAGAAGCGGTCGCCGCTGCTGTGCGGCTACCCGAGCAAGAAGTGCTGGAGTTGGCGCGTGGAGAAGCGCAACGGCGAGCTGCACAAGTTTTGCGAGTACCACCGCCAGAAGGCCAACACGAACCAGCGCCGCATGGAGCAGCGCCGCAAGCTGGGCCGCAGCGCCGGCCCGCGAGGCGCCAAAGGCGGCAGCAGCCCGCGCCGCGCCTCGAGCAAGGTCCCCAGTGCCGCGCAGCCCGAGGCCGTGGTTAAGGTGGAGCGCGTCTCGCGCTCCGGGTTGCCTTGTCCGAGCAAGAAAGGCGCGGCCAAGACGACGCCTTCGGGCAGTCCCCGGGGCATCGATGGCTTGGAGAGCGGCTGTCTGGGCGTCCACTACGCCATGGACGCCACGTCGCGCTACTCGTGGAACGACGTGGAGGTGGACATTGGCATCAGCGTGGACGCCGCGGTGGAGTACATGATGGTGGACAGCGCCACCATCGAGATGGAGCCGTCCGACAAGCCCGTGGACCTGTACGAGGAAGACCTCTTCTTCCTCGAGCACTTTATCGCCGAGATTTCGCACAGCGCCGTTTAGAGGCGAGCGGCGCACGAGCTTCCGCGACTTCGGCTGGGGCCCGGAGACGCCAGGCCTGGCAGCCAGGCCACTAACTTAAGGCCGGCCGAGTCGGTCGACCCACACCCGACACCCCACACACCTGCGCGCGGCAGCCAAGAGGCCGCGTGCTCCCATATTTTGAACGCCCCCGAGTAGCAGTAGATGTAGAAAGCCGGGCGGGCAGTACATGTAGATGCCACCGCCGTCGCGGGCGCAAGTCCCGAGTAAAATGCAGAGTAAAGCGAGCTGTGCACGCAGCCGTCGCGAGAGCGTATTTATCCCATCTCCTTGAACGAGTCTTCCCTTCCCGTGCATCAAGCGTCCTGCACGCCAAAGCCCATTGAGCTGGCGCTTGTCCATGCGTAGGCGTGAAGCAGACGTCCGCGTTGTGATCACCGCAGCTTTGCCGTTCGCACAAACGCTTAGCGGCAGCCAGATGCGTGTCAACCAGCGCGTATCGGTGCGGAGGACCTCGAGTCGAGGGTGGAAGGCCCACGAGACATCCGCGTGAGCTGCAGAAGCGGCCAGGAGACGAGAGAACGGCTCGGCTTGCTCGTCTGTGGGCAAAAGCGTGTTGTGGGACGAGAGGCGGAGGTGGCCGGTGCACGGGGTGATTCGGCCCTGTTGAGCCATCGCTGGCGGAATTGACGCTTCCGCGGGGGCAACAGGTGGGTTCGAGGCCGAGGGCGCGCTCTTTGCAGGGACAATGGATGATGCAAGCTGACCCTGGCGTGCTTCCGGGGCGTCGGGACATGCATGCGACGCAGCAGACTCCAGTCCGTAGCGCCCGTGGCCTTGGGAGCGGCGCAGTCTCGAAGGTTCCTCGGTGGCAGCACAGTGGACTCGGCCAGAAGGTGGCCGCCTCCTTGTCTCCAGCGAGACCCAGCATTAGCTCTTGGCGTTCGCTTTGGGTGGATTCGCTTGGCTTCGTGAGCCGTGGCGAGCGCTTTCGATCGCAATCCCTTGATCATGACCATGAGCGTGAGACAACCAGGCACGGAGCTGTCGAGATAACGCGCCGTCAAGGAACCCCACGCCCCGCTCCACGCGAGTGCTTCTGACTAGCTGTGGAGCCCAGTGGCGGCGCCGGGCAGCTTCTTGGCTCCAAGCAGGACCGTCGAGAACTGAAGCCATCGATCGGGAGTGGGAACCCCAGAGACCCCAGTGTGACGACCTGTCTGTGCCAAAAACGCCGGATTTCAGAGCCGGGATAAATGATGCTTTTGTTGAGCAGAATCTGTGCAGCCGAGCAGTCCTGCCACGTGAGCTCTACTTCGCGTGTTGGCACGCGGACGAATACGACCCGGAGATTCTAGCGCAATGACCAGTGTGCGAAAAGCGGCTTCTGTATCTCTTTCCAGGGAAAACACATTGGGCGCCCAAGTCCACAAAAGCAAGCCCACTTTACTGAACTGTCGTGTCTACGCGTTAGATGGCTCGTCGGAATCGACTTTGCCGTACGATTTGCTCATGCGTATTGAGCGTGGTTGCCTTCACCTGAAGCCTGCCGAGATTATCCGGCTTTATCAATCGGCCACGACAGCTACGACCACACGAGGCAATTCAGTTTTGGCTAGAATGACTCGGGCAGTTTATGTGTTTTATGCTGTGTGTGGCTCCCTGAGGCGCGCAATTCCATCGAGGCGGAGCTCGTCACTCTGAAATGAGAGAACAAACTGCGCTTTATCACGAACATGTCGTTGGAAGTGGACTTTCCGGGCAAAGCTGTAGGGGTATCTCGGACACAACGGGTGAGTACCGGCTTCTGTTGATGCCGGTTTGAGCAATTTTACAACGCCAAAATAAGGTGAAATCCGTCCAGACCGGCGTCTGTTCACTAGTTCTGAAGCTTTTTTCTCAGATAATATGGCGCAGACGACAGCGCGTCACGCAAATCGACGATGCGCCAAAATGAGAATGACTGCAAGATGGGCGGGGAGTCGCCCCCAAATTAAAGCGTGATCTATCTTTTGTCTGGATTCTTGCACCGTGTCCTCCCTCCCCAATGTCAATTGTCGTTTTTGCCCTATTCCCTCCATTATTTGCTGCTTCGCGAATTGTGGCCCCACAAGATCCGGCTTCGGGCTTCTCCACAACGCTGACGCGAGCAGCCCAGCTCAGTCTGCAATTTGCGCGATAGCACCGAAGCAGCAGCAAGCAGAGCAATGAGCCAGAAGATGACGGCGAACAACACGCGCTGGGCCGCCTGCGGGCGTCAGCTGCTCAAGGACGGTCGCAGCTTCTTCGTGCGCGGCGTCAACTACGCGCCGACGCCCATCGGCGTGCCCGGGCGCACGGACATGCTGGGCGACGCGCGCGTGTATCTGCGTGACCTGCAGAACCTACGGCTCATGAACGCGAACGCCGTCAAGACGTACGACTTCGCGCCGGAAGTAGAGCACGCGGGCTTCCTGGACGCGGCCTACAACGACGGCGTGGACCCCGTCTACGCCGTCTTCTCCATCTGGATCGACCAGACGCTCATGACGTCTGCTGTGGCCGAGAGCAGCGACGAGTTCCAGGATCTGGTGGGCGCCTACTACGCCATGGCGCTGCAGACGGCGGGCCACCCGGCCGTGCTGGGCTACTCCATCGGCGGCGAGATGAACAGCATCACTACGATCCACGACCCGGCTTTCTGGAGCAAGTTCCAGGCGCTCACGAGCGCGGTGCGGCGCGGAGTGGCGGCCAACGACCACGCGCAGAAGATCATCACTACCACCTTTGTGGACGACGGCGGCGCCACCTTCAAGGCCGGCGAGGCCTTTCACGCCGACGTGGACATGTGGGGCTCCAACGTGTACCAGACGGACTACCCGGGCTCGGTACTGCCCAAGTTCCTGGCGGTTCCTGGCGGTCGCCCGCTGCTGGTGAGCGAGTACGGCTTCCCGTATGCCAGCGACAAGGGCGTCGGCGACACGATGCAGCTGAGCTTGGTGGCGGACAAGCTCACGCAGCAGACGCTGGCCATGCAGGACAACTTCCAGCTGCGGGACGTGCTGCACGAGCAGACCACGGTGGGCGGATTCGTGTTCGAGTACTCGGACGAGTGGTGGAAGGCTGGCAACCCAGACGAGCACAACCTCGGCGTCGTCAAGAACGGCGACTTCCCGCTCGGCTACCTCTCGGAGGAGTTCTTCGGGCTCTTCAGTGTCCAGCGTGCCGAGCGCGAGCTGGTCACTGGCGAGCAACACGCGGACGCCAAGCTGCCGGACGTGCTGCGTGCACGTCCCACCGTGTCGTTGCTGACCAAGATCTGGGGCAACGGCACGTTGGAGAACGAGGGCGTCGAGATCACGGCGTGCGACAACTTGGCGGCAACCCAATCGACACCCAAGAACGTGGACACCTCGTCCGCCGTGACAGCCAACTCGTCTGGCATGGGCGCGCACAGTGGTGAGGCCTTCGAGAGCATTCTGGTGCTGAGTTTGTTTGGCGCCGTGCTCTTCTTCCTGCTGGCCGCCTACCGCACGCGCGCACGTCGCGCGCAGTACCACCAGCTATCGTCCAGCCGCTCGTCCACGCCGAGCTCTACGCGCACCTCCAGACTGCTGCAGAGTGCGCGTGGCACGAAAGTGTCCGCACTCGTGTACGACGACGACGATGCGGAGGTGACCGTGTGATCGCGTGCGACGAGCGACGAGCGCCGCGCTTGGTGAAGCGGCCGCGTGGAGTTGCGCGGTGCATTTATGGATATTAACGAGGGCTGGCGCGTGCTTGCCGCAGGCAGCAGGCATTGTGGTTCGACGTCGGACGGAGTCCAGCCCGCAGTGTATTTGCCTTGCATACATTTTTGCCTGTCCGTCGCTTTTGATGGGCTTGGGATGGATATCTGCGACGTGTGGCGGCTTGCCTTGTCTACCGCTACCGTCCGCTTGGTGCATTCGGTGTTCATTAAGCCACATTTCGCGTCACCAGCGAATGTGTTTTTGCCAAGGGTTTTTGGGTCGAACCTCGGGCTACTTTTTCAGCCAATGCGGGTCGTGCAGACTCAATGGTCGTATATTCCACCAATCGTATCGCCTGAACCATCTCACATTCGACTCCCATTTGTTCAAACTACGGCTGACCTGCGCGCTCCAGTCAAACCGGTCGCTGAAGCGGTGCGGCCGGCCGTCAATCACCGCTTCTCAATTGCGCTCATCGCCCGACGGTCTCGACGCCCGAAGCTCGCCGTTCGCCGCCGCTTCTCCGCCCCCGACGCCACTACCAGCCGCAGCCATGGACGAGGAAGGACCGCAGGTGCGTGGCACGTCTTCTCGTCCTTCCCTGGGCCCCAGCTGGTCTTCAAACGCGCACTAACCTCTTCTCTTCGTGCCGCATTCCATCGCCGCGCCAGGTTCGCGTCAAGTTCGTAACCAAGGATGCCGCCATCCGCGTGACGGAGACGCCCTTCGCCGTGCCCGTGCGCCTCGCGCGTCGCGGACTCTCGCAGGTCGTGAACCACCTGCTGGCCACGGGCGACGCGCCGCGGCCCTTTGACTTCCTCGTGGACGGCCTCTTCCTGCGCACGTCGCTGCAAAAGTACCTGCAGACGCACGGTGTCTCGGAGGAAGCGCTGCTCACGCTCGAGTACGTCGAGGCGCTCCCAGAGCCCAAGCAGCAGGACAAGAGCGACCACCCGGACTGGGTGAGCGCAGTGGCCACCGTCACCACGGCCGGCGCGGACGCGCCCGTCGTCACGGGCTGCTACGACGGCGTGCTGCGTGTGTACGACGCGCAGGGCATGTGCTCGGCCTCCGTCAAGGCGCACCAGGGCGCCATTAAGGCCGTGAGCGTGTCTGCCAGCGCGGAGACCAACAGCGAGTTCGTGATCGCCAGCAGCGGCAAGGATCAGCTGGCGCAGCTCTGGCACTACTCGTCCAAGACGCAACAGCTCTCGCCTTGCGCCGCACTCACGGGCCACCTCAACAGCGTGGACGCCGTGCAATTGCACGCGTCGGGCCAGCGCGTGGTTACGGGCAGTTGGGACAACACGGTGCGGCTCTGGCGTACGCCAGCGGGCGCCATCGACGGCGGCGACCAGCGCTCCAGCAAGAAGCACAAGGCGAGCGCGAGCGGGTCGGGCGCCTCGAGCTTCCAGCAGCTCGAGGCCGAAATGGTGCTCGTTGGCCACACGAGCTTCGTGACGGGCGTGGCCTTCCGTCCTTCGGCCGCCGGCTCGGAGCGCACGCGCTACGATGAAGACGTGGTCATCTCCGCTGGCAGCGACCGCACCGTGCGGCTCTGGGACCTCGTGACGCAGTCGTGCTCGCAGTCTCTGGCGGGCAACCGCGCCGTGTCGGACCTAAGCGTGAACGCGGCCGGCCTCGTGCTCACGGCGCACCCGGACCATTGCGTGCGGCTCTGGGACCCGCGCGCGCAGCAGAGCGGCGAGAGCGTCGTGCAGCGCAGCTTCCACTCGCACAAGCAGTGGCTCAGCAGCGTCGCGTGGCACCCGAGCGCCTCGCACGAGCACCTCTTCCTCTCGGGCGGCTACGACGGCTCGGCCAAGGTCTGGGACGCGCGTAGCACCGTGCCGCTGCACACGGTGGGTGCTCACGACGGCAAGCTGCTGGCGCTGGCGTGGCGGGGCCAAGCGGACAAGGACGCGCTGGCCTTCGTAACGGGCGGCGACGACAAGCAGCTCAACTTCTTCAGCGTTTAACTTGGGCCACAACAACGCCTTGAGTCCTCTTTTTGCCTGCACCGCCGTGCTTCTCGTGTCGAGTGTCCAAACTGCTGGTTAGTGCGTCTGCTTGCTACTGCTACTGCTCCTGACTGCGCTGCTCTTGTCGACGAGCGTCGTCCTGCTCCATTGTATTCCAGTTAAGAGTCTACGCATGACGAAGCTCGAGTCGCCGGCCACGGGACGACGACACTTCCGGATCAGCGGTAGATACGAGGCCAGCGAACCGCGCTGCTGGCTCCGGTCTTGCTTGGGACGTGGCTCACTGGCTTATTCCCAGGCTAGCAGTTTCTCCAGCTCCTCGATGTCGTCGGCGGGGGCCTGCGTAATGGGCCGCGAGTAGTACTCCTCGATCTCGGCCAAGTCCTGCTTGCTCTTGTTGTCGTAGACGAAGTTAATGGCGCAGCCCTTGCGGCCGAAGCGGCCCGTCCGGCCGATGCGGTGCAGATACGTCTCTGGGTCCGGCCGACGGTCCCGTGTGAGCGGAATGTCGAAGTTCACGACGAGCGAGACGCCCGCCACGTCGATCCCTCGGGCCAAGACGTTGGTCGTGATGAGCACGTTGGTCGTTCCGGCGCGGAACTCGTCGATGACCTGGTCGCGGACCTCCTTGGCCATATCGGCGCCGTGGAGGATGCCAACTGAGTGGCCCTTCTCGCGCATGCGGCGCGTGAGCTCCTTGCACGTGTCGCGCTGCTGCACGAAGATGACGCACTTGCCGATGGTCAGGATGGCGAAGATGTCCGAGAGCACCTGGAACTTGTTCTCGCGCGAGCCGCAGTCGATCCAGAACTGCTTGATGCCGTCCAGCGTGAGCTTCTCTTTCTTGACCGTGATGATGTTGTGGTCCGGCACCATCTTCATGGCAAACTCGCGCACGTCGTCCGCGTACGTGGCCGAGAAGAGCAGGAACTGGCACTCGCGGCTCTTGATCAGCCGCTTGATGGCCACCGAGCGCTCACGCATGCCGTCCTCGGCCACCATCACGTCGGCCTCGTCAAGTACGAAGATCTTCACGTCGCGCGTGTCCAGCTGCTTCTTCTTGATCATGCCTTCGACCTTGCCGGGCGTA
Organism: Halophytophthora polymorphica; assembly: GCA_023338205.1. Classification (NCBI taxonomy): domain Eukaryota; phylum Oomycota; class Peronosporomycetes; order Peronosporales; family Peronosporaceae; genus Halophytophthora; species Halophytophthora polymorphica. The sequence goes on from JAADYJ010000606.1 coordinate 13,375, forward strand.
CCCACCACCACCTGCGCCTTCACGTGCTCGCCGCGCGCCAGGTCGTTGCCCGGGATGGCCAGGTACGTGTCCACGCCCAGGAACTTGCCCATGGCGTTAACCACGGCCATGATCTGGCGCACCAGCTCGCGCGTCGGGCCCACGCACAGTGCCTGCGGGGTCTTCACCGAGGCATCCACGCGGTACAGCATGCCCAGAGCGAACGTGGCCGTCTTGCCACTGCCGCTCTGCGCCTGGCCGATCAGGTTCTCAGGCGGACTGCGAAACACAGCAGCGAATACAAGAGCACACCGCAAGACGCGCTGGTTAGCATGGGCGGTGCCGGACACGAACCATGTTGCGCTTGACGAAGGGAGACACGTACTTGGCGAGGATCAACGGCAGCGCCACGGACTGGATCTTGGACGGCTTGGAGAATTTCATGGAGTACACACCCTTGAGCAGCGCCTCCGGACTGTACGTGCAGACGCAAACAGAACGTCGAAAGGCACACGCGGACAGCGCATTCCGTCAGCAAGCGAACCGCCTTTCCGTGCCCAAGTCGCCTGCCAAGCGGCTTCGTGGCGCTCCTCGCGCAGCAACAGCCGCGCACAGAGCGGTACGTACAGGTTGAGCTCCTCGAAGGTGACGGCCGAGTAGAGGTTTGAGTTCGGGTCGTTCTGCAGCACCTCGAGCTCGGCCTTGTAGTCCTCGTCGTCCAGACCCTGGCCCAGCGCCAAGATCTCCTCCAGCGACTGTGTCACCTCCTCCACGGCGGGCGTCTCGCTCTCCACAGCCGTATCGGCCTCCGCAGCAGGCGAAGCGGCCTCTGCAGCAGGCGCGGCCACCTCCTCCGGCTTGGTGGCCTCTACAGCGTCGACTTTCTCGCTCATGATCCTCGAGCACTTCCCGCCACTTGCTTGGTTTAGCTTCTCCCCCTTTGGGTTGGCACCGCGAATCAAAGCGTCACAACTACCGGTTATCAACCGGTATTTAACCGGAACTCGTCCGATATACCGGAGCAAGTGCCCGTCTTTCGCTCCGGGTCCCTATTGCAAGGGTGCTCTTGGCGAGTGGGCGCAGGTTTCACAACTGATTATGTGCGTTAAAACAAGGTGTCTCCCCTTGTCGACTCTTGACCATGCCGCCCCAGCGCCGCCGGATCACATTGGACGCACACAACGCAAAGCGGCTTCGGGCGGATCACTTCGTGCAGGCGCTTCTTCCCTCCTTCGTGCTCCCTTCTCGTGCTCCTCGTGCCGTCTCACAGCAGCCACAATGGACTCTCTGGCGAGCAGCAACGGGCTGGACGTGTCGCCGCTGGACGAGCGGCGGTACGAGAGCCTGACGCTGACAAACGCGCTGCAGGTGCTGCTCGTGTCGGACCCCAAGACGGAGAAGGCGTCGGCAGCCATGGACGTGCACGTGGGCCACCAGAGCGACCCGGAGGAGCTGCCCGGCCTGGCGCACTTCCTGGAGCACATGCTCTTTCTGGGCACGGCCAAGTACCCGGACGAGAACAGCTACAAGCGCTTCTTGAGTGCGCACAGCGGCCGTAGCAACGCGTCCACCTCGCAGATGCATACCAACTTTTACTTTGACGTGCTGAGCGAGCACCTGCAGGAGGCGCTGGACCGCTTCGCGCAGTTCTTTATCGCGCCGCTTTTCACGCCTGAGGCCACGGGCCGCGAGATGAACGCCGTGAACTCGGAGAACGCCAAGAACCTGCAGAACGACCACCGCCGCCTGTACCAGCTGCAGAAGGCGCTCTCGAACCCTGCGCACCCGTTCCACAAGTTCGGCACAGGAAACATTGACACGCTGGGCAATCTGCCCAAGCAGCAGGGTATCGACGTGCGCGCGGAGCTGCTCAAGTTCCACGAGACGTACTACTCGGCTAGCATCATGAAGCTGGTCATCTACGGCAAGGAGGACTTGGCTACCCTTCGTGGCTGGGCCACGCAGTTGTTCTCCGGCATCAAGAACTCGGGCCGCGACTTCCCCACTTTTTGCGACGTTTTGCCCTTCGACGAGTCTCGCTTGGCTCGAGCCGTGCATGTGGCACCAGTGAAGGACCTGCGCATCATCGACATCTCCTGGCCGTTGCCTTCGCTTCACTGGGACTTCCTGACCAAGCCGACCAAGATCCTGTCGCATCTACTGGGTCACGAAGGTCCTGGCTCCGTGCTGAGCTATCTCAAGGCTCGCAAGTGGGCCAACGGACTCTCGGCAGGGCTCTTCCGGGACAACGAGGACTGGGGGCTCTTCTGCGTCAAGGTGGACGCCACAGACGCCGGTATCGCACAGGTGGACGATGTGGTGGAGGCTGTGTTCCAGTACGTGCACATGCTTCAGCGTGAGGCGCCCTTCGAGCCTTGGATCTTCCGCGAGACGCAGGACTTGGCGCTGCAAGAGTTCCGCTTCAAGAGCAAGGAGAGCCCCATCCAACTGTCGAGCTACTTGGCCGGCGTCATGCACCGCTACCCGACCAAGTACATCGTCTCGGGCGGCTTTGTGCTCTACGAATACGACGCGGCCAAGGTGCAGAAGGTGCTGGACCTGCTAACGCCTCAGCGGATGCGACTCACGGTGGTGAGCAAGACGTTCGAAGGCCAGACAACGTGCGTGGAAAAGTGGTATGGGACGCCGTACTCGGAGTCCGCCATCGACGTGGAGTTGCTTCGTCGCTGGACGTCGCCGCCCTCCAACCCGGTGCTGCTGCTCCCGCACCGCAACGAGTTCATCTGCAGCGACTTCCGCATCGTCACGCCGCCGCACACTTCGTCTTCGTCGGCAAAGTGCGTGGACGGCACGCCGCTGCTGTTGCAGCAAGACGACACTTGTCGGCTCTGGTTCAAGCCGGACACACAGTTCCGCAAGCCCAAGCTCACGCTCTCCTTCCTGCTCTACTCGCCGTCGCTCTCCACGACGCCCTACCACGCCGTGCTCACCAGTCTCTTTGTGCGATACCTCAAGGACGAGCTCACGGAGGTCTCGTACGACGCTGAGCTGGCCGGCATGGACTACGAGATCGCCTTCAGCTCGCGTGCCGTGGAGCTGCACGTGGCCGGCTTCTCGCACAAGCTGCCAACGTTGCTCTTCAAGGTGCTGCAGCAGATGCTGGCCATGACCAAGGCCGACTACAAGTTCCAACCGGCCGTATTCGAGCGCATCAAGGACCGCACCAAGCGACTGTACCAGAATTTCTTCCTGGAGGAGCCGTACCAGCACGCCGTCTACGCTTGCGGCCAGCTACTGGAGGCCTCAAGGTGGAGCGTGGACGACAAAATTCAGGCCATCGAGCACTTGACGCTGCTGGACCTGCAGACCCACGCCCAAGGAATCTTCCAGCAGGTCTTTGTGGAGAGTTTCTTCTACGGGAACCTGCAGCAGAGCGACGCCGCGCCGCTCATGCGCCGCGTGCTGCTACAGTTTGGCATTGGCCAGCACGAGGACGTGGCCACCCGCAGCATGCCCCTGTTCCCGAGCCAAGTGAAGAAGCCGCGGATCGTGCAGCTCGCTGACGCGAAGGAGTACCGCTTCCAGCGTCGCGAGTGGAACGCCGCCAACTGCAACTCGGCCATCTGCACGCTCTTCCAGCTCGACTGTGAGCGCGACGGCGCAGCCATGGCGCAACGCGCGCGACTGGAGCTTTTCGCGCACATCTTTAAGGAACCGTGCTTCAATCAGCTGCGCACGCAGGAGCAGCTCGGGTACCTCGTGTTCTCGGGCATCATGCGCAGCGAAGGTGTCGAGTACTTCCGCATCCTCGTGCAGTCCGACGTGGCGTCGCCGCAGCTGCTGGACCAGCGCATCGAGAGCTTCGTGGCCAGCTTTCGGTTGCTCCTGGCCGACATGCCCGCCGCCACGTGGAACAAGCACGTGAACGCCGTGGTCAAGGCGCTGCGCGAGAAGCCCAAGCGCGAGTCGGAGGAGTCCATGCGCGCCTGGCGCGAGATCGCCAACGAGACTTTCATCTTTGACCGCCGCCAGCGCGTGGCCGCCATTGTGGCCACGCTGCAGCGTGGCGACCTCGTGGCTTTCTTCGACGAGTTCATCGCTGCGGACGGCGACCGTCGCAGCAAACTCAGCATCTGCCTGTATGGCTCCAAGCACATCTTACCCGAACTCTCGGCGGACGCGCTGTCCAGCGGCAGTAGCAGCGCCGCAGCGGCGGTTACTGCGGGTCTGGCAGCCTCCATGCTGCTGCACCAGCAGCTGGGAGACGCCGATGCGTCTGCATCCAGTGCGACTCCGTCGCGGCACGAGGTGGAACTGATTAGCGACGTGGCCGCCTTCAAGCAGAAGATGCCGCTCTTCCCGGAGCGCTCGCGTGCGGGCTTGGCGGCGGTCACCGACGCGTCGGCGAAGCTTTGAGCGTTGCAGGTGCTGCTTGCCAGGGAACTGACAACTGAAGCCATCTGTGACGAGGCGAAAGACAGGTGGAATGTAGCCATTTGACTGGCGAAACCCGGGCCACTTGCGGGGGGGGGGGG
>JAADYJ010000607.1:0-17814 GCA_023338205.1 Halophytophthora polymorphica
AGCGGCGGGATCTTTCGTCTCCATCCAGCGCAGCCGCCGCAGGAGAAGCAGACGTCTAGTTGTCGTTTCGCCTGCCGCCCAGTCGAGAACTCACCCATCCATCCGAGCGGCCATTCCCCGCTCGCTCTCTCGCACTCGAGGGTGGAGCTTGCTTGGGCGTTGGCCGCGTAAGAGCCGGCCCCGCCGCGCCGTCGGGCAGATCCGCACTCGGCCGGTCCCGCGCGAGGCGAGCGGAGACGCCAGCGGCCCAGCAGCACCATCGGCCAGGCCTTCTTCTGTCTGCAGACGCGCTGGCGGCCGCGGCCCGCAGGGCTCTGCGCCACCTGCTCGGACACGTCGTGCGCGCAGATCCGAGCCTCCTCCTCCCCGACCGCCTCGTGCTCCTACGCGCGCTTCGTGCCGGACCGCAGCGGCGCGCGCGAGCAAGCGGCGCGACTGCTGGGCCTCTCTCGCACCATGATGGCCGAGATGGACGAGCAGCAGCAGCGCCAGCGCCAACTGCGCCAGCTGCGCAGCGGTGACGCCACCGCAAGGGAGGAGAGCGCCAGCGACGGCGAGGTGGACGACGCCTTCCCGCACGCGGGCGCCCCCGCGCTCACGGTGCAGTCGCTGCCGTACGTCAAGTGCCGCGAGAGCGCGAGCGCCGTCTTCACCTTTGACACGGCGGCGGCCGTGGCGGCGCGACGCGTGAGCGCGGCGTCGGCGTCGGCGTCGGCGTCGGCGTCGGCGTCGGCGTCGGCCGCCACGTCGGCCGACACGGTCGCGTCCTCGCCCGAGACGGCGCCCAAGCTGCCCACGTCGCTGTCCTACTCGGTGCCCAGCACGGCCGTGGTGACCAACACGCCGCGCGGCCGCCCCGCCGTGGACGTCATCGCCACATACATGAACACGTGCGACCAGCGCACCGTCAAGTCGGAGCTCATGCGCGCGCACGCCCACTTTGCCTCGCCCCGCGGTACGTCCCTGCGTCTGCTACTGTGGCCTCTGTCCTCTGGCCTCTGTCCTCTGGCCTCTACTCTGCGTCTGGCACTGGACGGGAGGGCCAGTCGAGCCGCAGGAGAAGCTCAAGCTCATCGTGCTCTTGTTGTTCTCCGCGCCGTCTTGTCGTGGCTGCGTGTCTGTCTTGCGCGCTCGGTGCTGCATGTAGGCGGCCCGCCGTCGCGCATTCGGTCGTCGTCCATGATGTCCAAGGAAGGCAGCGCCGAGTGGGGCTGGTTCGCGGACATTGACTCGAGCAGCGAGAGCTGGGGCGGCGGCGACGGCAGCATCCACTCGCTGCGTCGCCGCCTGAGCGCCGACTTGGGGCTCATCGACGTGGGCAACGCCGTGCACGTGCTGGGCGACGAGCAGACCAACACGCGCATCACGGCGGCGCACAAGACGTTCACGCTGGCGTCGGACGGCATCAGCAAGGTGGTCTCGGCCACCATCTCGATCCCCAAGTTCCGCATCGTGCAGTCGCGCTCGGGCGCCGACCGCCACGCGCAGTATTTAATCACGCTCATGCTGGGCAAGGAGCTCTACGCGGACTGGCGCCGCTACTCGGAGTTCGGCGAGCTGGCCAAGACGCTCGCGGACGCGCGCTACCCGCGCACGCAGGACGCCTGGGCGCAGATCGACACGCGCTGGTTCAACCGCCTCGAGCCGTCCTACCTGCACCAAAAGTGCATCACGCTCGAGAACTTTATGCGCGAGCTCATGTACGAGTCGAGCGAGCCCACGGAGCTGCTCAACTTCCTGGGCGGCTACCTGGGCAAGGTGAACGCGCGGCCCACGGACCCGGTGGCCTACCGCCCGGCGGCGCAACTGCCCAAGGAGCTGCGCCCGCCGCAGCCGCGACACGAGCGCGAGCTCTTTGAGAAGATGTGGGCCGAGAACTTCAAGCGCTCCCACGTCGAGTACTCGAGCGAAGCCGCCGCCGGCCAGAAGGCCTGAGCTCGCACTCGCACCGGCTTGGGCGCTCAGGAAGGAGCCAGGCCAGGACGAGGAACGCTCGCGCCTCGCCGCTAGTTGATTATTCGTGTTTCTTTCGTTCTTCTTGGGGACGCGGCGCGTGCCGCTGGGCTGGGCTGAGCTGCCTGTGTCTGCACTGAGCTACCGGTAGCTGGTCGTGGAGCTCCTGGCTACTGGAACTTGGTCTTGGAGGCGGGGCCGTAGCAGAGCTCGTGCTGGTAGACGATGAGGTCCGGGATGTGCGATGTGTCCCGCAGGAAGAAGAACATCCCCAGACGCGAGTGCGTCACGAGCGGGAAGAGCCACGGAGACACCTGTGGACGATAACAAGGCGCGTCAGGACGCGCTGGCAGTGGCGAGACGTGGAGACGCGGACAGGGAGGAGCGTAAGGCGCAAGGCGCAAGACGCACGCACCGAGAAGATGAGAGCGTGCCAGGCCAGGCCGAAGAGCGCGCCCACGAGCGCGCCCACGAGCACCTGCTCTCTCGAGTGGTAGCCCAGGTGCACGCGCGAGAAGCACGTGAGCGCCGCGAGCGCCACGACGCCCAGCATGGTGGCCCACTGCTCGAGCCGGCGGGGCGAGTTGAGTCTAAGGCGGCAATCAGAAGACAGTACATGATCGAGGAGGTGAGCTGGCACGTCGGTGGCAGTAGAGCATGCAGCCAAGTGGCTACATGTACCTCCGCCACGTGTAGGCGACGACGTAGCTCGCGAAGAAGGCGATGAACTGCGAGTGGGCCGACGGCATGCCCGAGCCGCTCATGTGTGCGCCGTCCGGGCGGCGCTGGTTGATGGCCTTCTTGAGCACCTTGTTGAGCACCTCGCTCACGAGCTGGTCATACATACAACACGAGCAAGGAAGGGAGAGGCGAGTCAATCGATCGCTGTGGTGCACGCCACCGTCGATAGAGAGAGCTGCACTGCGCCACGTGGACACGGAGAGACGCACCTGGCCCAGCAGCATGCTAGCGCTGTCCATGTCGCGCTGGAAGGTCACGAGCGTGACGTGCATGACCGTCACAAACCTGCGCCAGCAAGCGTCGCAAACAGCGTGAGTCGGCGCGCGGCCAGCAGCTACAGGGAGAGGCAGAGCCGCCAGCGTACACCGGGGAGAGCGTGAAGAGCGCCAGCACGACGCCCAGCGGGTCTGTCGGGTCGTAGACCACCCATGTGAGCTCAAAGGCCTGCAGCGTCGTCTCCGTCGTCTTCTCCATCGGCCGCAAGAGCGCAAGTGACGGATGCACAATGCAAGTCAAGCCCGAAGCTGGTCAAGGCACCGCCGCCCCCAGATCGGCGAGGGATGGGCCAGTTCCAGCCCGAAACAGGCGTTCCAGCCCCCAAACTAACGCATGTAGCGCGCTCCAGAGTAGTATGTAGAGCGCTCCAGAGTAGTATGTAGCGCGCTCCAGACTAGTATGGGGGCTTGAGCGGATCTATTTTGGGCGTTGCACTCGACGCTTGGCTCCATCAATCGGCGCAAGCTGAAGTTGAGCGCCATCAGTCGGAATGGGCGGCGACGACGCGCAGGCCACGCGGCTGGAAAGCCTCTTCCTGCTCGTGCGCGGTGCGTGCGTGATACTGAGACCTTCCGCTCGCGGTTTCTCGCCTGTTGATGTACTTGTGTCGCTCGCTGACGCCGTGTGAGTGGCAGACGGCAGCAGCGCGCAGATCCGGACGAACGCGGCGGAGAAGCTGGGCGAGCTGGCCGTGCGCTCGCCCGAGGCGTGCCACGCGATCCTGCAGCAGCTGCAGCCGCTGGTGCTTCATCACGAGTGGGAGATCCGCGTGGCGGCCTCCTCGTGTCTGGACGTGGTGGCCCGCGCCTTGCGACACGAAGCTGGGAACGTCGCCGACCACTTCGCGCTCGTTTCACGTACGTCATTCGCTGTGTTTTGTGCTTCTGCGTCGTCGCTGCGGCTGTTCCGACGAGCGTCATCTCCAATTGTCTGCTGTGTCGCTGGCTTTTCGCAGTGGGCAGTCGAGATGCGTCGTGCGTGGCGCTCAACCTGCAGACGGTGGACGTCGCCAAGGTGGTGCACGAGGGGGCGCCCTTGCTACGAAGCGGTGGAGAGGTGGACATCACGACGTGTTGCGTACACGCCACGCGATTGCAGCTCGTGACACCAACTAATCCATTGGCTATGGAACGACTCGTTGTCTGTAGGAGTATCAATACCTCACCAACCTGTCGGAGGAAGAGCGGCGAGTGCAAGTGACCAAACAACGTCGTCTACTGCTTCGCCGGCTCAGCGGCGCGACGGAGACAATCTGGAAGACTCGCGAGGACACGTTGGCCAAGCAATTGCTGCCCAGACTCAATCGAGATCGTGCGTTCGCGCTTCTCGTGCCTTGGTTTGTGCTAAGGCATCGAAGTGTTCACTACTTTCGCTGTGGCTGACTGCTGGAACGCCCTGTTGTAGATGCACAGGAGCTCGCCGACGATATCGAGAAAAGTGAAGTGCAGTTTGGTATCCAGGACGCGTCAAGCAAGCTGGATGAGCGGAAGCAAGCGGCGGAGATGCTGTCTGCGGCGTCGCGGAAGACTGCTCGCTCTGCGGATGGCCAGGTCGACTCGAAGAAGAGCACAAAGAAGCCCAAGCTGGACCACCAAACGGGCCCGAGCGCAAGTACTGATAAACTCCCGACGCAAACAAAGCTGTCGGTGGTGGCGGATCTGGTCGCCGATCTCTTCGAGTGCATGTTCGACTCTAAGTGGGAGGCGCGGCACGGCGCGTTGTTGTCGCTGCGGCAGATCCTCCTGTCGTCGCAGTTCACTGCTGCAGTCGAGGCGACGGGATCCACGGAGCAAGGCAGCGAACAGCGCGAATTCGTGGACAAGTGGCTGGAGGAGTGTCTGGTGCGCTGCATCTGCGTGCTGGCGCTGGACCAGTTCGTGGATTACTCGGCGGACGGCTCCGTGTCTCCCGTGCGAGAAGTGTGCGCTCAAGTCTTTGGCATCCTCCTCGGCAGTTTGTACAGTGAAGAAGTTCTGGTCGGGTATCTGCAAGTGCTGCGGGTGCTCTTCAGTGGCTCGACATGGTACGCCTGCCATGGAGCCCTTTTGGGGCTCAAGTACCTCGTCCAAGCGCACAAGGCACACGCTACGGTGCTGGTTCCGTTGGTGTTCGGGGACGTCGTGACTGCGCTCGCCCAGCCGAACGCAGAAGAGGACGTGCTGGTGCTCACCGCTGGGATGCTGGAGGAGTTCACGCCATACATGGAGAAAGTAGAGGAGGCCGAGCTCAAGCAAACCGCTCGATTGCTCTGGGAGTTGCTCAAGAAGTACAAGAATGCCGGGTTGATCACTGCCAGTACCGTCAGTGCACTGAGTGCGTGGTACAACCACCCTCCGCTTTTGGTGATTCTGCAGCACGACATCGCAGTGGGGGCCATGATTTGGCAGCATTTGGCGTACACGGTACCGATGCTTCACCACTATTCCGCATCAGTCCGAGCGTCCACCGCCGTCTGCATCGCGGCGATGTTCTCCGGTGGATTGGCACTGCCAGAGTCGAAGCCCACAGCGTTCGCGCGGGGCTTCCTGCCGCATCTGCTGCTCCAGTTGCTGCTGGAAAAGGACGCTGGCGTGCAGCAAGACCTGGTCCGTGCGTGGGAAAGCGTCGTGCGCAGCTGCTGGGCGAACGACTTCCTGGTTGCCGCCATCGATGGCCGGCTTTCGGCCTGGGTAGAGCTGCTGTGGTCGTCTGACGGGGTGGACAAGCTTGACGTGCAGCTTGGTGCTGCTCCTTCAACCCGTGCTGGAACTTTGGCTAGCAGTGAAAACGGCTCCAGAGCCCTGACAGTACAAGAGAACATGTCGTCTCGCGTGGCGTTTGCAGATGCTCTGGGCTTTCTAGCGGCCCTGTTACCAGCCCCCAGTGCGAGCATGGACGTCATGGTGCGAATCGTCCAAGAAGGCTTCTCGTCGGTTTCTGGAGAGCGCCAATGCGGCATTTTGCTCGTGCTGTCGAGGTGGGGTCTCCATGAAAGACGAGTGCGAAGCGGAGACGCCCAGGAAAGTGAACGGCGCGCGCGGTATGTACACGATTCGGTGGGGGCGAGGCTGGAGGCGTTTGCCAAACAGCAGTGGAAGGCCGACGAGTCCAGCGCGAGGAGCGCAAGCAGGCTGGGGTTTTATACCGAACAGCATGGGTCATTGAAGCGCGTTGTGCGGATGGAAGCCAGGATCATTGCTGCATTCGCTTCAGCGGGAGTTGTACTGGAGCCTGCAGAGCGGCCAGAGTCGACTTCAGCTGCCGATACTTCGCGGCAAATCGCCGAGCACGTCGCGCTGTTTCCCTACGAACAGCTCCGAGACCACCCCACCGAGTACGAGCTGGCGCATTTCAAGCGGCAGGACCTCTTTCTCCTCGACGACCTGGTGCAGCAAAGCTTTGCGCGCTTCTACCATCGCGTACAAGGGCTCGGGAGCTGCGCCTTCTGCGTGCTGCTGCCAGTTCCGACCAAGAAGAGCGGCTTCCTCGTCAAAGCGCTCATGAACTCCATCAAAGAGGAGGAGGAGCCCGTGTTTCGACGCCTTTCGGCGGAAGCGATCGCGGATTTCGTGGTGTCACAAGCATCAATCCAGAAGAAATGCGTGGCGAAGATCATCTCCAACCTCTGTAACAGTGCCATCGCGCTGGTGGGGCAGCCTGGTGACGTGTTCGACGACGTAATGGATGCATGCGGGTCTCGAGAGGCGGGGCAGGCGTCGATCTCTGCTGATGTGCTAAAGAAGACGAAGACCCGAGTGGACGGGGCCGTGGACGCGCTGCGTGCCATCTGTAAGCATGGCGGTGAATCGATTTTCGACACGTGTCAAGTACTGGAGGACGCGGTAGCCAGAGCATGGCTCCAGTCGGATGTGGACGAGTTGACTATCCAGAGGTGCATGCGCTTGATCGGACTGCTGGTGCCACACATACAGGGCGAAGCGATGGCGAGCTGCTTGGCGTGGCTGGAGCCTTTGGCAAGTCTTGTGAAGAGACCGTTTGCAGATGAACACACGAGAAGCGTCGTTGCTCACGCCATCGCTGTCGTGTGCAAGCACGCGCGACAGGAGCACCGTGAGAAGGCCATGCTGGAGGTGTATAACTCGGTGTTTGCGGCGTTTTCGAGCAGCAGCGAGGCGCAAGAGACGTCGAAGGAAGCACTGGAAGGAGCTGTGAGGGTGCTACACCGCATCGTTCAGGCGCTGAAGGCCGACCTGATGCCGTTCGTGCCCAGCATGGTGCACTTTGCCATGTCGACCATGAGCTCGCAGTTTAAAGCTGTGCGGACCCTGGCGGCAGGCGCGTTTGCAGAGCTGATTCCGTTGATCCCTCTTCAAATGGATCTCAAGATGAAGGAGCCAAGCCAGCAGCTCCCGAACTCATTGCGGACGATCGTGGCCCAGAACGCTGTTTCCCGCCGCTTCCTCGAGAGTTTCTTGGAAGGGAAAGCCGTGCAGCACACGGACGTCCATCAGTGTCTCGCTCCAGGAACCTCGCTTCGGGCTTATCAGCAGCACGGCGTGGACTGGCTACGATTCATGTCGAGGAACAGCCTCCACGGGATCCTCGCAGATGATATGGGCCTCGGCAAGACACTACAAACCCTTGCAGCTATCGCAGCGACGCTACGCGCTGGCTCCGGGACACGAGTGGACTCCAAGGGTGGCAGTTCAGCTCCAGTGTGCTTGGTTGTATGTCCGCCGATCATCGTGCATCACTGGATCGAGGAAGCCGAGAAGTACGTCCCCGGGCTCTTTGAGTCCGTCGTCGACTACTCCGTGGCTGCTGCAGAGCGGAGGAGCTTGTGTTGTGGCGGCGCAATCCCAATTTCCTTTCGAGGACCGACGCTCGTCGTCACCACGTACGCTATCTTGCGCTCGGACGTGGTGCGTCTGGGTGCGATCGACTTTTCCTTCGCGGTGCTGGACGAAGCGCACCTGATTCGCAACCCGTCGACTGCACTTTTTCGCGCCGTGATGGAGATTCAAGCCGCGCACCGGGTTGCGCTGAGCGGGACTCCGCTGCAGAACAACGTGTCCGACCTCTGGGCTCTGTTCGAGTTCCTCATGCCGGGCTACTTGGGCGCCTTCGCCTCGTTCCGACGAGAGTTCGTGCTCCCCATCGCCAAGTCACGGGAGCGGAACGCCACGGCCAAGCAGAAGGAGATGGCGGCCCTCGCCATCACGCACTTGCACCAGAAGGTGTTGCCGTTCATCCTGCGGCGGACAAAGGACCGAGTGCTCGAGGAACTCCCGCCCAAGATCATCTCGAACGTCATGCTGCCGCTCTCGCCCCTCCAGAAGCTGCTGTACTCGCTCGCTTCGACTGCTGATGGAGACGCGCCTGCAACGTCCAGACTGGAGAAGAAGTCGACCGGGAACGTGCTGACGAACCTCCAACTGCTGCGCAAGATCTGCGTCCACCCCGCGCTCGTGGCGACGGATTCAATTGTTGGCAGACTGAGCGGGAAGGACAGGTCGGCTCTTAGCGACTGGAAGAGCTCGGGGAAGATGGCTGGTCTGCGCGATTTGCTGGCCGAGTGCTGCGATATGGCAGAGCAAGGCGGTGGTGGGGGTCGTGATGACCAATACAGAGTGTCACCGCATCGGTGTCTCGTGTTTGCGCACCTGCAGAAGACGCTGGACGTGACGGAGCAGATGCTGCAGGACGCGCTGCCATCAGTGACGTACCGACGCCTCGACGGCCAGACGCCGCAAACCGAGCGCGCCGAGGTCGCGAAGCGCTTCAATGGCGACCCGTCCATCGACGTCCTACTGCTCACGACGTCTGTGGGCGGCCTGGGCCTGACGCTCACCGGCGCCGACACGGTCGTGTTCGTGGAGCACTCGTGGAACCCGTTCGTGGATCTGCAGGCTATGGACCGCGCGCACCGCATCGGACAGAAGCGGACCGTGCGCGTCTTCCGCTTGATCATGAAGGAGACTCTGGAGGAGCACATCCTGAACCTACAGGCCTTCAAGGAGCAGGTCGCGGCCACGGTCGTGCACAAGAGCGACGCGCAGAGCAGCATGAACTCGAGCACGAAGGGGGTGTTAGACCTGCTGCAGGCTTCCTCGGCGGCGGTGGCTGCACGTGAACTCCGCGCTTCGATCGCGGTACAAACGTCTGGAGGCGACGAAGCTGGCGTCGCGGCGGCGCTCCCTCGTGAAGCTCAAGAACTGTTGGGCCAGATCGGCGAGCTGTGGGACGAATCCCAGTACGACTCACTGGCCTTCCCGGAGCCATCGAGTGAGTAGATGTGGACGAAGCAGCAGCATCTGAAGTGGGCGAAGTGGTGAGGGAAGAGAACGAGAACTCTATGTGCTAGCTAACTGTGGGGATCGAGTAGGCGAGGCAGGGCCACCAAGCAGCCGGGTACGTCTTAGTGGGCGTCGACGAGGCTCTCCACGTCCAGCTGGATGATGTCGGCGTCGCAGCCCTGTGCGAATCATCAGCACCACAGAACAAGTCAGCAAAGTGCTCCAGAGTCGAGAACGAACTGCTGCCCACAGACACGTCGAGGTGGGACGTACCAAAATGGAGGCCACGTTGGGGTTGGTGCGGCCGCGGTCGCCGTGCACGAACTCCTTGACGTACGTGCCGGCGGACGTGGTGAGACGCAGCAGCATGTAGTGCGGGTTGAGCACCTCGCACTTGGCTGCGTGGATGATTTTCGGCCGCGTCATGAGCGTCCGGCGATGCAGCACACGCACCGGCGTCTGCTGCTGGATGGTTAGGTCCTGGATGTCGTTGAGCTTGGCGATCGCCTCGGGTGTCAAAGCGCCTTCCGACCACACGACGCAGCTAAAGACAACGCAGTCAAGAACACCACGTGATCAGTTCGTTCCCCAGTCGTAGATGTGGCCATGCATGACAGGATAGACGGAGACGTGAACCCCGCGAGACGCACCAGTACGTCTTCTTTTTGGAGTCGGCGCCCGTTTGGAGCTTGGCGAAGTAGTCCTTGGTGGAGCTCATGCTGTTGCGGATCTCGACGGCGCCTTCGTTGGCAGCGTTCACGTCCTTCTGGATCTGGTCGTACTCGGCCTGCGAAAGGTACGCCTTCTTGGCGTCTACACAGGCCAGACACGGACGTTTGCCACGGCACAAGCGAGTGGTTAGTCGGCCTCTAGCCGCTACGAGTCTTGCCGGGACACGACAACGCCGCCACGTACCCAGGATCTCGAGGATGAAAGGCCGGCCGTTGCCCAGCATGCGCACGTCCACGTCCTCGCGGCCGGCCGTGTGGAACTTGTAGCTGGCACCCTGGAAGAAGGGCAGCGCCACGTCGCCGATGCACTCCTCCACGGACGACTCGCCCATGCGCTGGCCGTCCAGCACCCAGGGCGTCTGGCTCAGGCCGCGCTTGAACTTGAGGTAGCGACCCTGCATGTAGACGGACTCGCGCTCGAACGAGACATGGCAGCTTGGCGCCGTCGTGAGCGGCTCCGGCGGGCTCTTGACGCTGTCCGGCATGAGCGAGAGCGCCGCGAGCGCGCGGGAGACGGCGCCAAAGCCGTCGAAGACTGGTTGTGGCCCGCGCTGGCGCTTGCGGGCCATCTCCAGCTGCTTCTTGACGGCCGGGATCTGGCGCACTTCGTCGGCCGATTCGTCGTGCGTGATGGCCACGAGCACGGCGAATTCGCTGCCATTGGCGCACGTGGCGCCGTTGAGCGCGGCGGAAATGTCGGACGAGATGAGGTTCTGCAGCAGCGACACGGCAGCACAGAGGCAGACGATGAGTTGGTTGACCAGGGGACAAGCAGAGAGGGTCGTTCCAACGCTCGCAGACGAGCACTGGCTGGGCTGGCTGTATGTACCTTGAGCACGTCCTTCATGTCGAAGGGCGTCTGGCGCGGGAAGGCGTCCACGTCGCGGCGCAGGAAGTGCAGCAGCGAGTACTCGCGCAGCAGCACGACGCTGGGCAGCTTGATGCTGAGCGAGAAGGCGCGCGCGTCATAGCCGCCCTCGGCTGCCAGACGCCGCGCGTCGGCCAGGACCTGCGCGTGGAAACTGCCGTTCAGCACGCCCACGCAGCACGTGCAGCCTGTCAAGCGCAGCGAGCCATAGAGCACGCACAGGTGGGTGAGTCGCAAGACCGGCAGAAACCGCTTTTTGGACGGTGGCGGACTGACGCACCGGAGACGTCCTGCGGCTCGAAGGCCGAGACGCCGCTGTCCTTGGCGTACTGGTGCACGGCGTCCACGAGCGCCGCCTCCGAGCAGCTACGCGGCCCCCCATGGACGCACGGACAGACAGACAGGCACGTCACGGTCGTCAGTTGTTGCTTGTTGTTACCGCGGACGAAGTTGCGACGCGAGGCCAGCCACCAGCCGGGCACTCACGCGTAGACCTCGGGTGTCTGCACGTTGGCGAAGCGCAGACAGCAGCGCACACACACGCCCAGCTCGCGGGCGCGCAGCAGGCCGGCGGCCGACAGCGCGCCGTCGCGAAGCGCTTGCACGGCGGGCTCCATCGTAGCGTTCGACTCCATTGACGCTTCGCTTTGTGGGTCGGCCGGTGCCACCCAAGCGCTGGACCTGGAAGGGAGAATGGGGGGCGCGGATTGGACAAAATGGACGCCGAGCTTGAGGACGGGACCTGGAGTGCGACGGAAGGTGAGCATTTACCGGCTGATTGACGCCAGGTTTGACAAGATGGGCATGCAAAGAGAGTAGAAAAGAGCAGAAGAGGAAGATAGAGCGTGCGTAACGTGGGTGTGAAAGGAGGGATCTGCGCTGTCACTGGCTGAAACTGCGGACGTTCGCTTCCATTTCGCGGGATTTACTGGCCAATCCATCTTCGCGCGGCCCCTTTTCGGGCCCCCATCTTGAGCCAAAGAGCGGGATTAGCCCGCGATCGAACGGTTGCTGGAAGAGGGGAGGGGAGGCGGTCCCGCTCTCGAACTTCGCCGCGGTTGCGCAATGAGGGGTGCCGACCCACTGACAGCTCGACGACGCACGACGCGGCCCGGCCACAAGGGGGGAAGGAAGCAGACGGCAAGCAACAAGCAGTCGGCAATCGGCGAGCGACGGCAGGCGACACTTTGCGCGCGCAGCGGACACGGAAGGCCGCGCCAGCAGCGGTAGCAGCAGCAGCCAGCGGGCGGAGACGACCGGCAGCCACACGCACAGCCAGCGGCGCGCGCGAAGGAGCCCCAGGAGGCCCAGCACGACGAGACGGCGACCGGCGCAGCAGTAGCAAGGGAGCGACATGCCGTCCTTTTGCCCCAGGTGCGGCTCGCGCCGAGGTGCTGGCCTGCGGAGGGAGGAGCTGTCCTCTGGCGGGTGATGCCCTCCCCCCTTCTCGCAGTCTGCTGGCTGTCATTGACTGTGGGGAGGCTCGAGGGGCGGCCGTGGACGCGAGACTGACGTGCGTGTGCGCGGGAATGCGCTGCGATGGCAGATGCGGGGAGTTCGTGGAGGCCGAGGCGTGCGCCAAGTGCGGAGAGAAAGCGGTGCGTTGGCTGCGAGGGCTCTGCTGTGCAGTGGGCGCACTCGTGGCTCAGCGTTGCGGCTGCAAGCGTCGGATTTGGACGCACTTTTGACGCTGGTGCCTGCTGTTGCGTGGTTGCGCAGGTGGCGCCCAAGGAAAACCCGTGGAAGTCGGCGGCTAAGGCGCCCGGAGGTGACGGCGCGGGCGTGCCAGCCGTGCCCACGGCCTTCACGGCGGCGGCGCGCATTAAAATGATGGGGTACGTCCCGCAATGCGGGTCAAGGGGCCGCCTTATCCGCTCCAAGCTGCGATCTGTGCTCTCTACATGAGGCACTGGAAGCCCAGGACGACCCTAACGCGTGCGTGTGTCTCTCCTGCGACCCTCTGCGGCCTTGTGACGTTGCTGCACGGCGTGTGGACAGCGCGGCGCCCGTGCCGGAGCCCGTGCGCAAGGAGAAAGCCACGGTGCTGTTCAACTTTGTGCCACAGGACGCCAAGACGCAGCTGCGGCTAACGAAGGACGAGGAGGTGGACGTGGTGCGCAAGGACAGCGACGGCTGGTGGTTCGTGATCAAGGACGGCGAGAAGGGGCTCGTGCCGGGCACGTATCTCCACATTGCCAACCCCATCTTGCCCGTGACGGACGCCGCCATGCTGTCGGCGCGGGAGGCGTCCAACCAGCGCTTCCTGGAGCTCTCTCGCTCCTCGGGCGGCAGCAGCGCGCAGGATTCGGAGGCCGAGTACCAGCCGACGTCGGGCATGGACGCGCTGGGTCTGGGCGACTCGGCCCCGCCGCCGATCCCCAAGGGCCCGCCTCGAGCGGACGCCAAGGCGGGCGACGCGGGCTTCAAGCCGGGCGAGGTGCGCAAGCTCAAGAAGTGCTTCGCCTGCAAGGAGACCATCCTGGGCCGCACCAAGGTGTGCCAGCACCAGCTCTTCCACGAGATCTGCCTGCTCTGCAAGGGCTGTCGCGAGCCCATTGAGGAGGAGGAGGAGTTCATGCTTATCAAGAAGAAGGCCTACCACCTCGACTGCGGCAAGGACGTGAACCACTGCTACGTCTGCGACAAGGTGCGCCAGGCTCGTGTGTGCTGGGAATGTGTGGGGAGTGCGGGAACTGATGCTGGAGTGCCGGGTGTAGGAAATCCTGGGGCGTGTCTACCGCGCTGGGGACGGCGCCTTCCACAAGCTCTGCATGCTCTGCTCGGTCTGCAACAAGCAGGCGAAAGAAGGTGGGTTTGGCCTTTGGATGGAGCTTGTGTGCGTTGTTAACGACTGGGTGGCAAGGGAAGCGCTTCTGACTGCCGTGGTGGTGCTGCTGGTGCTTGTCGTTGGACGCATGCAGCTGGATCCAAGCTGGAGAACGACCTGCTGGTCTGCGGCGAGTGTGTGGCCGAGAAAGGTGCGTTGCGTTCTCTTTTGGGGCTGCTGGCAGTGGAAAACAGCGACAATCGGCGTCTTTGGTGGGAGCCTGTCGTACTGATGCCTTGCCTTGTTGCCTTGTACACCTGCAGAGCGGAAGGAGAAGGAAGAACGAGAGGCACGACTTGCTGCGGAGCGCGCGGCGGCAAAGGCCAAGGCGGAAAAGGAGGCGGCCCTGGCGGCGGCGCGGGCGCTGGAGGAAAAGAAGGAGCGCGAGGCGAGAGAAGCGCTGGAGGCCAAGAAGGCTGCCGAAGAGGCTGCGCGGGCCAAGGCGGAGGCGGAAGCTGCCGCGGCGGCCCGTGCGCAGGCCGAGGCCGAAGCAGCCAAGGCGGAGGAGCTGCAGAAGGCCGCAGCGGCCGCCGTGGCCTCGAACAGGTACGGACAGAACGACAACCGCCAGTCGAGCACGTCCAACCTGGACGAGTTCGACCTGGAAGCCACGCCTATCGACACGTCGGGCCAGAACGGACGCGTCTCGGAGGTCTCGGACCTGGACTCGGTCCTCGACAGCGACGGTGAGTACGGCAGCTACATGGGCGTCGGCGGGAGAGATTCGCTGCGTCTGTCGGAAGTTCTGGACATGGAGTCTGTGAACGAGTTCAACGACCGCCGGTCGACGCTGAGGGAGGAGCAGGAGCAGGAGTTCTCCGAGGACGACGAGGACCGCGAGATGTGCGGAGGCTGCGGACTCGTGCTGGAGGGGGAGGCCGTGGGCGCGCTGAACCAGTACTTCCACTACGAGGTGCGTGCTTTGGGAGGCTGGTGGCAGTGCTATCGATTGGATGACAGGCATCGCGGGCTAATACGCTGCGGCTCTCTGTCTGTGTCGATGGAACAGTGCTTCAAATGCAGCCACTGCCGTCGCGTCATTGCGGAGGACGATGGCTACGCGGAGAAGGACAACATGGTGCGCCTTGGTTGCTGCTGTGGTTGTGTTGGAGCTCCTCAAACTACTGGACGGTGGACTGACACTACTGGTGTGCTGGCCGAACTTTTGCTGTAGGCATTCCACCAAAACTGCTACCAAGCGCGCTTTGGCAAGAAGTGCCACCGCTGCGAGAAGGTGCGGAATTGCTATGCATTTGCCTCTGTCAGCTGGAACACAGTCACTGACGCTGCTTTGGCTTGCACGGCGTTGCATTTGGCGACTGTAGGTGCTCAAGGGCAAGGTGGTGAAGGCTCTGGACCACCTGTACCACCCGGGCTGCTTCGTGTGCTTCAAGTGCAGCTCCTCCCTTCAAGGTACGCACCGTGGAATTGCTGCGCGGTGGACGCCGGGGTGTTGGAACTGGAGGGCACTCATGAAGGAGGAGTGGTCATGTCTGTGGTTGTTTCGTCCAGCAGAGAGTTTCTTCGAGCACGACGGCCAAGCTGTGTGCGCCAAGTGCAAGCACGAAGCGATAGCGTATGCCGAACCGACCTTAGCGTAGGTCTAGATGATGGTGCGGTTTCTCGACCGCCCCCTCGCCCCCTCGGTACTCACACGTTGCTCCGGTGTTGCTTTGCTTTGGTGTTTGTCCCGTGTGCAGAGAGAACCTGGTGCCGGTGGCCAAGGGCATTGCAGGGTATCGCTTCGACGCCCAGGATGACACACAACTGACTATTTATCCGGGTGACGAGGTCGCAATCCTCCAGAAGGTGCGGTTCTGGCTCTGGTTTTGTGGGCTGGGGGTCAACGAGTCAACGAGGAGAACTGACAATGACTTGCACTGCTTGGTGGTCTGCAGGATGACGACGGTTGGTGGCTTGCCGAGCTGCGGAACAAGCGTGGCTACGTGCCCGGGTCGTACTTGATCGAGCGGCCCATCGACGAGCCCAAGAAAAAGTCGAAGAGTTCGTCCAAGCCCAAACCCAAGCCCAAGGCCAAGTCGAAGCCCAAGCGCCAGCCGGGCATGTGCAGCGAGTGCAGCACGCAGAACCCGGCCGAGGCGCGCTTCTGCCGGACTTGCGGCAACAACCTCATGGCTTAACTGCCGTTCGAGACGCTGAAGCGGAGGAGAGAGAAGGTGGTCCAAGCGAGTGGTTTGTATAGAGATTGAGAGAGCAAAGTGGGCGAGTGGGAGCGGGGTAGCGAGCTGACCTTATGAGCCCTGCGACGGGGTGATTGGAGCCGCGGTGGTGGCCTTTAGATGCTGGTGCTGCGCTCTTGGTCCCAAGAGCGCGCGGCTTCCCTCGCCCACGTACGTACACGCCTGCTCAACTGCAGTGGCTTAAACCCGAGAATGCCATTCAACGGCGCTGTCTCGACGGAAGGAGCTCAGCGTTCGAGAAGAAAAGAAGACTTAATGCCTTCTCTGCTAGGGGCCAACGAGCTGCTGCAGTCCGGTCGCTTGCCTCGGTTGGAGAACGTCCTTCCAGATGTGGCAGTTGCTTCATGGGAATGCACCGTCACGCCTCGTCGCCTTGCAGCTGGAGTGAACTGGCCGTAGCTGGGGCTGTCTGTGGTGAGTCTCTCTGCTCTGCTCTGCCCCGCGCTGTCAGCTCCTCATTTGTGCTTTGTCCGTGAGCAGATCAAGACGCCTGCACTGTCGTTCGCACCGCCGAATCGGGCCATGATGATGATGTGGAAGCGCGTGGCGACGACGTCTCGATCGCCGGCGACCGCGGTGCGTCTTGGCGGCTCGCGTGGGTTCCGATCTCGTCGCGTGATCCCCGTGTGGGACCGCGTGCTGCCGTCGTTCTGGCACCCCATGTCGTCTCTGGAGCAGTCGCTGATGGAGATGGAGGAAGTGGCCAGCCGCATGTTGGCGCCGCGGTCGCCGCCGCTGTCCGTCTTCTCGTCGCACGTGATGCCGAGTCTGTACGAGGACGAGGACGAGTTCTTCAAGGACCTGCCCATTCAAGCTCCTCACGAGGTGGCCAAACGTGTGTTGAGCGGGTCGGAGGCGTTTGGCACGCAGCAGCAGGAGGCGAAGGCGGAGAGCGAAGCAGCGACGGAGACGAACAAGGACAAGGAGGTGGACAAGAAGACGCAGGAGGTCGGCGAGGGGACCCAACAGCAGCAGCAGCAGCAGCACCCGGCGTACTACTCGTCGTACGCGTACAGCTACTCGACGGTGCTGGACAAGGAGGGCCACCGCATCGGCACGGCTCGTCGGCGCTACGAGGACTCGACGGGGCGGCTGAAGGCTCAGCACGAGCGTGAGCTGGGCGGCAAGAAGCTGCGCACGGTGTGGCAGCGCTCGAGCGCGGAGGACAAGGGCGAGCACCGGACGGTGTGCTCGAGCGGCACGGCCGAGGAGTTCGAGAAGGAGTGGGGCCAGACGCCGTTCGGCCGCGCGGAGGACGAGCGCCAGGCCAAGGAGCTGGCGGCGAGCGAGAGCCGCGCCGCCTTTGGGGTGGAGTACAAGCCCGCCAAGGCGCCGGACGAGCACCACACGACGCCCGAGGAGACGAAGCTGCACGACAAGGAGCGCGAGGAGGCGATCGAGAAGGCTGCCAAGCGCCAGGAGGAGGAGACGACGCCGCCGCAGTACATGTGAGCTGCACTTTGGGTTTTGTAAGGCTGGACTTGGAGCGTAACACTTGAGCCCATTCGCCACTCGAGAACAGCCTTCCACAGCACAGTGTCGCTTTTCGCCGTGACGTTGGCAGAAACCACCGCGAACGCGAGCATTGTTGCAGTCCGGAACTTGGCAGCTGTACACCCTCTCGCGATACCATGCCGGCCGTCGGGAAGGGGCCAACTCCTCCATCAATGCCACGAAATTGGGGCACTTCCTCAGATGCTTCTCCGCGTCTTGAGGGGCGTAGCGCCCATGCGGAACGAGGCGCTCGCAGTAGAAGCACAACGACTCGCGTGACTGCTGCGGGTTGACGTCCGTAGTTAGCCAGTACCAGACCGCGGCAGGGGGCCTTCCCACGGTGCGTGGCGACCCGGACGCAGGTGGAGAAGCAGCTACTGCATCCCGTTCAGCAATGTGCTTCGCTTCCAGCTCGACCCAGTCGGGTGTGTCGACCTGGGCGTACGGTTTGAGCCTCTCGATCAAGTACTCCCCCATTTCCCGAAAC
>JAADYJ010000608.1:0-17814 GCA_023338205.1 Halophytophthora polymorphica
ACATGAGGAAGGCGCGTGAACCAATCTTGCCAGCCTTGCCCACCGCCAGCATGTCAGCCATGCCCACCACTAGACTGCAGAACACCAGCGGCGCCACCAGACACTTGATGGCGCGGATGAAGAGCGTTCCCAGGATGCCGACCCACGTCGTGAGTTCGTCCGACGGGTCCGTGGTCTGCACGGCCCAGCCGATGAGGATTCCTAGCAGGGCACCCGTGACGACGCCTGGGACGCCCATGTACATCTTGGCCAGACAGGCGCGGCGCGTCGTAGTCGGGGAATGCACCTCAGGAAAGCCCTGCGGAGTGCTGGACACCTCGTAGGGTGTCGTTCTCGGAGTCGCTTGGGCCATGGTGGAGATTGTGGGGTGGTGGGGTGACTGTTAGGCGCAGGGACGGGGACTCGAACGTGAAGCTTCGAGCGTGGGGGTCACCAGCACGGGGCGAATTGAAGACTGAAGCGAGGAAGGCGACGCTGGTCTTCGAGAGGACGTGGAAGACGTACGGAAGAGCGCCGATAAGAACAGCATCTGGTGCGAAACATCCTGCGCCTCGCTTCTGAGTTCGTCCAGCCTATATGCGGAGAGGATGTGGGGTGAACGTATGGGCCACCCTGGCTTACATATGTCGGCACGCGCACAGTCGAAGCATATCGGCTTGTCCGGTAGGGAGTGCGGGACGGAGGCATGCGGCTGGAGATCGAGTTTCTGGTGCGATCACGTCCCGTGGGAGGTCGCCGTCGCCACGGTCTGAGAGCCCTGTGTACAGTGGACTACCAGAGCGTGAGCAGCTCAAGTGTGGGTGCACAGGATTTCCGTTTGCGCCCACCCGTGATCACCACAGATGATAGGGTGAGTCGCCCTCCAAGACGATTCCCTGATCGGCTAGGATTCATCCTATATATGCGGAGACCAAGTCAGCCCGATCACGTCCCGCGCGTGGCGATGCCTCTGAAAAGTCTGTCGAGGAGTGAGAAGCCGTAAATGGTAAATGTGCCCGCGCCTCCAGACCGTCGACTCTCTTCACGCGGTTCCGGGCCCAATTGCTAGCAAAATGCGGGTGAGATCGAGCAAGAAGGCGCGTAGCTCGCACAACTACAGGCGCGCGGCTTCTTGGCCCACAAACGGGCGTCTCGCCAACCGTGTTTCGCTGGTGGAATGGCCCTCGATCCCACACAGTGGCGGTCGATTCCGTGGACCAGACCTACCACCTATGATGGCTGTAGCACTCTCGTCGCCTGCGGTTCTGCTCCTCGCACCTCGAGTCTGTCATTTCGGCTTTGGCCACCTCATAGAGCTTCTCGAACAGTATCGACCTCGCCCTGGAATCGAACATGCGTGCCAACCAAACGCCTGTAGCTTGCCACTTCATCCTCATGGTAGAACTGGCGTTGCTGTCTTTTGCATGGGCCTCACCGCTGGACGCCGATCCGTCCGACAGCAGCGAGGCCAGCGCGCTTCTGTCACGTGAGAGCCTCGCGTTCGGCGCCGTCACGCGTTCAAACGGCAGCGCCAAGGCCTCCAGTTCGCTGACCGAGTCCGCGATTGCGTCCAGCGATGTGGTCAAACTCAACGTCTTCTTCGGTACGGACATGGAGATGAACGTCACGGCGCTCCCCTTGACTGCGGCTCGCTTGAGCATCCCGTGGCCGGGCAGCTACTGGGCCGAGTATCTGGACAGCATCAACTACCGCTGGGACAGCAGCCAGCGCAGTCCCGCCGAGAAGTACGCGACGGCTTTCGAACTCGACGTGGCCAACTTCACCACCGCCGTGTCTCGAGACTCGGGCATCTTGTCCAGATCCTCGAGGACGGTGTGCTCCGTGGACGCCGACTGCTCGGGGCTGAACGACGGCAGCGTGTGCGCCATCCGCCTGGACGAGACGCAGGGCTCTTGCATCCCGACGTGGTTCGGCATCTGCCACGCCTGGGCGCCCGCGGCGCTGCTAGAGCCTGAGCCCAAGTGCGCCGTGGAGAAGAACGGCGTGACCTTCCAGCCCATGGACCTCAAGGCGCTCGTGTCGGCCGTCTACGACGACAGCGACGTCCAAATCGTCTTTGCCGGCATGCGCTTCTACGGCCCGGACAGCGACGCCACCGTGGACCAATACGGCCGCTACACGTCCGCTTCGCGGCGCGATCTCGGCCCAGGCTTCATGCACGTCGCGCTGGCCAATACCCTCGGGCGTCTCAACTCGTCCGTTGTGCTGGACGTCACAGGCGGCGCCCAAGTGTGGAACCAGCCCGTGTACAGCTACGAGGTGCTCGCGATGACCGAGCTGACGCCCGGCGAGGCCGGCAGCGAGTTCTACGGGACGACCACGTACCCGTTCAACGATGCGGCCGAGCGCGTCATGTACACCGAGACGCGCGTGACGTGGACGGTTGAGAGCTTTGAGGACGGAGGCCTCGTGTCGTCAGGGCGAGCCCAGGCCTATTTGGCCAGTAACACGTACACGTATCTGCTGGAATTGGACGCCGACTACACTGTCCTGGGCGGCGAGTGGCTTGGCGACTCGAATGCCGACCACCCGGACTTCCTGTGGCTCCCCAAGGGGACGCCGGCGCTCAGCACGGTCACGGCCACGGGGATTCGCTACCAAGCTGTCCGCGAATTGCTGGAGCTCGCCGCCAACTGCACGGCCAGCAGCTAGTTGTAGTTGTGGCGGCCAGAACAACAGACACCGTTTGACTCTATTCCTCCGTGCTAATAGAAGACCACAGCAGCACGCGTGCCTCTCACCGCTCAACCTCCAGCCGCGAGTTGCGCTGTCTGCTCTAGCAGCGCTTCTTCTTCTTCTTGCCCGAGTGGCCGTCCGCACGAGGAAGCACGCTCTCCTCGAGCTCGGCCGTCTTCTTCTTCCTCTTGTGCGAGCCCTTGGCGTCACGGCGGCCAGTCGAACACTCGTCCTCGCCGTACATGACGAAGTGGTCCTTCCGGTTGAGCTCCGAGGCCTGCGCCGCCAGCTCCGGGTGGCGCTTGGCCAGCTGGCGCAGCCATTTGACGGCCATGCGCTTGCGGCCCGAGCGCGTCTTGCGCCACACGCGCTCAAAGTTCTGGGAGCTGCAGAAGTTCTGCGTCACGGCCACTGTGTCCTCCACGTTGAAGACGGCGTGCCACCAGCCGCCTGGGATGAAGACCGTCTCGCCTGGGTACTGCATGAACTCGATGCAGCCCAGCGCTTCGGGCGGGTTCGCGCGCTTGAGTCGCGGCAGCAGGTCCATAAAGTAGTTGACGGCCTCGTCGTCCTCGTCACCACGTATGTGGCGCTTGCCATTCACGACGCTCTTGGCCACGTGCGGTGGGAAGAGAACCCAGCGCTTGCGACCCACGAGGAGCGTGTTCCAGGCGCTGGAGCCCAGCGGGTCGACGTGCAGCGTCGTGCCGGAGCGCTTGGGCCCGACGAGGAACCAGCGGTAGGGCGGACGTCGCTCTTCACCCACGAGCTCGAAGAGGTCTTCCGGAAAGTACTTGGGCACCTTGTAGTCGGCCAGCAGCGGCTTGGTGTCCTCGTGGTCGTCGAAGGCGCTGTCGAAGATGTAGAGCGGGCTGTCGTCCGTCTGCAGCTTCATGTACTTGGCAAAGTACTTGAACTTCATGCGGATGGCGCGCCCGTCGTCGTCCTCGCCGCACTTGAGCGACACGTTCTTGTAGTCCTTGCGCAGGCGCTTGAGTCCCCAGTTCTGCGTGGCCGTCCAGCCATCGGCCTCCGGGATGCCGTCGATCACCACGGGCACGTCGGGGCGCTCGTACTCGTCGATGAAGCGCTGCACGCTCAGATTGCTGCAGTGCTCGCGTTTCATGGGCTCTGACTTGCCCAGAGGGAGCTCGCACACCTCCGAGCCGGCGAACCCCTCGCGCCCCCACTTGTCCGCGGCAATGTCTGCGTCCGTCGCGGCAGCACCAACGCCCGCTGTTAGTTCTCGGGAATGGGCAAACCTTGCAGTCCAGCAGGCAAATGCCGTTGGGAGCGACGACACGTACCAGATCGATGCTTCTTCTTGGCCTTGAGCAGCATGTCGCGCAGCTTGGGCGGGTACTCGGGCGCCGGCACCGGCGGGAAGCGCGGTTGCGTCCTTCCGCGTGAGCTGCGGCCTGCGTCACTGTCCTCACTTTCCGACGAGGACGAAGACGAGGAGGAAGAAGACGACGAGGACGTCACCGACGGCGGCGACCGCGGCTTCGAGTGCTTGTTGCGTGCCATTTCTCGGGCTACAGGCGTCGACGGAAGACACTACGCACGGACGCTGGTAGAGACGGAGGCGGGCGCTCTAGACACGTAGAGATGCAGACATGCAGCGAGCAGCAGACGCCGGGACGCACCGCGACAGCCTCGCGCGCTCGATTCCACGACTGGTCCTCGCTTTGTGCCAAAAAGGCGAATGAATGACTCGGAAGAGCGTGTTGGGTGGGGCGCAACGGACGCGACTGGTGATTGGGCAAAACGGGAGCAGAGCGCGTTGTGATTTGCTGAAATGCGGCATTGCGTGTTTATGCTTTGCACCCAGCCGGTCAAATACCGGTACGTCAAAGACAGAAACTCTCAAACCGGTATGAAAATGGGCAAGACCAAGAAAGATACCGGTTCCATCGCATTCTGCTTTTGCCACCTCGGAAATGGAGCTTCTGGAAGCTCGGGGGCCGTCTGCGCCGCTGCTGGCAGCGCAGGAGCTTGCGCGGGGCAACGCGCATGCCCTCCCCCGTGACGCAGTCGCCTCTATCTCTGTGGTCGACGACGCGCGCGCAGCCGCGCTGTTCCGGTCGCCAACGGAGCCGAACTTCGTGCGCATCGGCCTTTTCCACGTGGCAGCCGACGGCGCGAAGCAAGAGCCCGAGTTCGTAGACCTCTTGGCGGGGGAGGACGCCACGCTAGCCGCTGCTGACGTGGACGCCGACTGGACGCTCAAGTGGAGTCCGGACGGCCAGTTTCTGGTCGTGGGTGGGCGCTTGGCGGTCGAAGATGGCCGCGCGGAAGCTTGCCTGTGGCTCGTGACACGTCCCGAGTGGGTGGATTCGTCTTCCGAGGCTGGCAAACCGCTGGCTCTTCGCGCGAAGCTGGCCGAGTACCTTTCCGCCAAGCACTGGGGACCCACAGCGTCCATTGTGAGCCTGTTGTTCCCGACTTCGAGCGGCAGCACGCTGTTCGCACTCTCGGATGACGGCGTGTGGCTCAAGATGAGCGTCCACCTGGCCAAACTGACGCTCTTTGCGATGAACCAGAGCGTGCCGAACAACCGCAAGGGTCTGCTCTCCTTCTCGGTGGTCAAGAGACTGAGTGAGTGGCACGCGGGCGTCACGACGGCCGCCTTCGAGCCGCGTAGCAAGCACCTCGTGATCACCGGCGGACTCAAGGACCCCAGCGCCGATCTGCTGGAGAAGCAGGCGTCGTCGCTGAGTGTGTGGCAGATCCTGGATGGCGACAACAAGGACGTGGGCGAGCTGCTGGACTACACGATGGTACTCCAGGGCCAGCGGAATCGGCAAGCCACAGCCGTGGCCTCAGATGCCGAGGCTACAGACGCCGAGACTGGAGCCAATTCCACGCGTACTGATGCAGTGGCTTCGGAGAACAGCGGTGGACTGCTGTCGAGTGTTAAGAGCTCACTGCTTGCGCCGCTCAAGATGATGGTGGGCGCTGAGACGACCGAGTCGCAGGTGCTGCAGGGCTCCGTGGTCCAGTTGGCTTTATCTCCCGATGGGAACTGCGTGGCCATGCTGGACGGCGCCGGCCGACTCGCTGTGCGTCAAGTAGACGCATGCGCAGACATGCTCAAGTGGACGAGCATTGAGAGCCTGGTAGACGTGGCACCAGAGCTGACGGACTGCTCTGTGGAGCACATTGCCTGGCTCACGTCGGACTTGCTGGCCCTCACGCTCTCGAGCAAGCGTGTCGTTTTCACAAGACTAGCTGAATGCGATACAGGTGCAAGTGATCCCGTTGCTGACGGCAACGACAACAGTGAGAGCGAGAACGGGGCGTCCGCAGGAGGACTCCGGCGTCTTCACCTCGCTCAGGTGCAGCTCTACAGACCCACGACGTCGGGTTCGGCGACAGGAAGCGACCGCCTGCAAACACTTGCATTTGCCAGTGTGGGAACGGATGCGAGGCTTGACGCTGGTGCGGCTGCCGCGTGCGAGGTGACCGTGGCAGACGGCGTCTGGATCGCCAACCTGGTGCGCACTGTGGACGTCGTGACCTTCGTGGAGCTGCTGATGGAGAGCGAGCGGTTTGACGAGGCGCTGGCGGTCGTAGCGCTCCACGCAGAGCAGGAGCAAGGTTCGAGTATCGATGCGGACGCCATTCACCGCCGAATTTGGCTGCACTTCCGCCAGGAAGCTGCAATTTTCACCACTGAAGACGAGTCTGGGCACGACGGTCTCGTGTTCATCTCCACACGTCCGCAGAACACTCTCCAACGTGGCGAAAGGGACGCCTTCGCGGTGGCTCTGGGTCATCTACGCGCCATTCAGGACAAATCGTGGGTGCTGCAGGAGTGTCTGCACCTCGTTGCGGAGGATTCCAGCGCCAGTATGAAAAAGCTCCTCGAGGTGGCGTGGGACGCACTGACTGACTTGAAAGACCTCGAGGAAGAGCACGTGGCGCAGAAGCGAGAGACCTTGCAGCGGTATTTGTACCGGCTCGAGACATTGCAGCTGCTTCTGTCCGAGGAAGAAGCCGTCAGCGGTGACAGTGAGATTGGCAACGAAGTATTCGACGGTGGAGCCTTTGTGCTGTTCCGAGCCACTCCGGTGTTGGTTACAGCCAAGCAACTCGCCCGTGAAGGCCGCGTGGAGGCACTCAGCGTCTTACTTGGGCGCCAAGCGTGGAACCTGCTCCCGCACTGGCTGGATGTTCTGGAACTACTCCCGTCCTGTGTACTGCCGACTCAATACGCTTCGCTGTTGCCGGCAATTGCAGCCCAAGTGGACGGCCACGACCAGTTCTACACGCTGAGCGACCTGGAGGAATCATCGCCCTCTCTGGATGGCGATGCGGTCACAGTACCAGTCGCACTTCTGTCGGAGAACCGCGTCCAGGACCTCACGAGCGAGGAACTCTCGACATTTGAAGCTGGAGCGGGTCGAAGCCTCGACGAACGAGCGGCCGAGTACGCCGAGTGGTTCATCAAGCGTGCCACCGAGATGGACGCGGTGTACGGCCAACTCTCCTCGGCCTACGAGCTCAGTCGTCTGGCTGCCAAGTGTCTGCTGGGCTGGCCACCGTGCGAGTCCAAGCAGTCATTTGACGCCTTTGTCCTGAGTGCGGAGCGGCTGTACAAATGCGTGTACCCGCTGCATTTATCCACGTGCTGCCTTCTGCCACTGCACGAGTGGACGTCACTGTCCGTGCAGGAGCAAGCGCTGCTGGTGGTGGGCAAGGACGTCAACGAGCTCGAAAGCGACGGTGGCGCCATTATGCAGCGTCTGAGCGCGGTGTTTGTCTCCCAGCGCCAGGACCGCATGTACGCGCTGGACGAACTGTTCGCGTGGCTGGCGCAGCATCTCCTGGCGGACAAGCCGTCGCTGACGACGCTGGCGCTCTCGGCGCTGCTGATCCAGCAGAGCAACCCGTCCATTGCGCTCGCTGACCGGTGGATCCAGAGCGACGCACTGCTCATCAAGACGGCGCTTGACGTGGTGTATTCCGTCGACATTGCTGCAGTTCTCGGGGACAAAGCGCAAAGCAGAGGCGAAGAGGAGTACCTGCAGCGCCACACGGTGCTGGTGGAGCAGCTCTGGGCCATCTTCCAGTCGCTGCCCGTGCGCAAGGAGGACGACCCGCCCGAGATAGCGCAGTTGCAGGTGGCCGTGGACGAGTTGGAGGACCTCATGGTGACCATGGACGTGCTCAGCAGATACGGAGTCGTGAGCTGTCCGGGCGGCCTCAAGTACAGCATGCTGGCGGCAGGAGGCGGCATTGGCACTGGGATCGGAGCTAGCGTCGGTCCGCACGCACTGCTGGAGCAAATGTGCCAGTCTGCGCTGCCTGGCGGCGACGTCTCGGAGGACGAGAAGGACGGTCTTGACGGCAGTCAGTGGATGGAAGTGCTGCAGGACGCCGTGAAGCTCAAGCAGCACGCGTTCGGGGAGCGACTGAGCCAGGAGACGATCTTGGACGTGATTTTGAAGCACCTGCTCGCCACGGACAGCGTCTCTATGGACGCCGCGCAAGACCTGGTCGAACATTGGCTTGCCTCGGACATGGAGGCGGTGGACCACGTGTTGGACGTGCTGATCTTGTTCATTCAAGCTCGCCTGGACACGGTGACGGGGTGTTCTCAGACCGCCGAGAGTGTCGCTTCTCATGCAGCCGCAACGCGCTGCTTAGACATTGCGAGACGCTTGCTGGAGTTGCCAGTGTGGTACCAAGGCGATCGTGCGGCGACCGGCGCCAAGCAGTACTATGACGAGCTGCTGGCGCTCGAGATTGACCGCGCCAACGCCTGCGAACTGCTGGACCTGCTGACGTATGGAGCTGTCAAGCTGTCCCCTGCGAAGCTCCGTGCTGCACAAACGGAGGAAGACGGCGAAGAATGCGACAAGGTGTGTCTCGAGGCGGTGTGCGGCGTGTTTGCAAGCAACCCGAGCAACTACCGGCCGTCCGCACGAGCGCAGGAGTGGCTCACCGAGCATCGGGCGCCTCTGGATCTCGACGAAGAGACCGAGGAGGAGCCGCTCGGTG
This sequence comes from Halophytophthora polymorphica, assembly GCA_023338205.1. Lineage (NCBI taxonomy): Eukaryota > Oomycota > Peronosporomycetes > Peronosporales > Peronosporaceae > Halophytophthora > Halophytophthora polymorphica. The sequence goes on from JAADYJ010000608.1 coordinate 8,683, forward strand.
CCGTCATGTACCTGGCCAAGCTACTGCGCGTGGACACGCACAAGCTGGAGATCTGCATGAAAGGCGCGTACGCGGCGCTGTACTGCATGGACTACGACGTGGCGTACGAGTTGACCATGACGGTGCTCAACGGCATCCCGAGCGGCGCGGAAACAGCCATTCGTCCTGGCTACGTCGGTGGTGGCCCCGAGGGCGTGACGCTTGTGCACCTGGTGTCACTGGTGCTGGACCTCGTGTCCGCCTCGTCCTTCTCGTCCTGGAGCAAGAAGGCCACGCTGTGCCGCACGCTCTTCGGAGCAGCCCACGCGTCATCTGAAGACCTCTTTGCGCACCAAGTGACGCACCTGGTGCTGGCGTGGCTCGAGAAGATCGAGGCAATTCAGGCCTTGATGACGGAGCTGGGCTTGGCGGACAGAGACCTCGAGCTACGGCGGCTTGCAGCGAACAAGCAGACGGCTGGCAGCGTGGAGGACATTCTGCTCCGCGAGCTGGAGGTGGTCGTCGACCTGCTGCGCGAGGAGGACAAGGACCGCGCGTTCTTGCTGAGGCTGCTGCAGCGTGGCTTTCAGCTGGTGCAGGTGCTGGCCAACGCCGACGCCAGTGACGAGCCGCGCGGAGAAAGCGAGCGAGTGACGACGTTCCTCCCGCAAATGATCCGGATCTGCGTGCAGGAGGCGGTGACGCTAGCCGCGTCCAGTTACAGCCAAGACCCGGACGACCCTGGAGCGGACGCAGGTCCAGACACAAGGTGCGAATGGCAGCAGTACTTGGAGCTGGCCTGCAGCTACGTGCTGCTCTGGAGTGACCTCATCACGGCCGACGAGGTCTTCGAGAGCTTCTGGCAGGACGAGCTGCTCCCGCTGCTGTTCGCAGAGCAGGCCCAGGCGAACCAAAGCACATCTACAGGCAGCGAAGCCGTGGTGCGTCGCTTCCACCACTTGTTCTTGTTCCAGGCGGCGCAGGCCGTGGCCCCGACGGAGACCGCCTCGGCCTCTCCGAGCGAGCGTTCAGGTCTGCTGGTTCGACGGGAGCGACTGGAGACGCTCTCGTCGTCGTACGACGCTGCGCGGCGCTTTGCCAGCTCCGCCATAGAGCCCGAAGCGGACGAGCTGAGGAGCGAGGACCCTGGCGAGGACCCTGGCGAGGACCCTGGCGAGGACCCTGGCGAGGCAGAAGACGCTGGGCTGGCCTCGACAACGCCACCACAGTTGCTCGTGTCGCCTCGGCGCTACGAGACGTTCGTGCGGCTCGCGGCGCAGTGCCAGACGCGCCTGGCCTCGCGCCAGCAGTCGCAGGAGCTGGAGCACATGAGCACCTTCTTCAACGCCGAGCTGGACCTGGAGCGCTTCGCCAGCGACGCCACGTACCGCCACGCGCAGATCCTGCAGCTGGCCACGCACAAGGAGCGGCTGCAGGTCGCGCGCCAGTTCGCGGCCAAGTACGAGCTCGACGAGTTCGCCTGCGTGCTGGCCTACATCCGGCACGCGCTGCTGTGTCCTCCGCGCGGGGACCAGTCGCTCCGTCGCCACGACCAACTGGATCAGGCCTTCCGGACCGGGCACGTGGACGTTCTGGACGAGGCACTGCAGCGACCCGCCGCCTTTGGCGACTTCCTGCTGAAGCCAGAAGGCGGAGGAGGACGCAGCGTGTACGAGCTGCTGGACGGCGCGGACCACGTGGGGCTGCTGCTCGTGCTGCGCATGGCGCTCGAGTGCTCCAAGCGCGTCCGCGAGCAGCCGACCGAGGCGTCCGCCAGCAGAGACGCGTCGCTCTTCCCGCTCGCCAAGGCGTCGAGCGACCGCGTGACGCTCTTGTTCCTGTGCTTGAAGAAGCTCAAGGACGTCGCCGAGACCGTGGGCCCGGACGCCGAGGCCGTGGACCTCAAGCTCGTGGCTGGCGCCACGACGACGGCCGAGCTGCTGACGCCGCCGTCGTCACGCATGGAGACGCTGGCGGCCACCCGGCAGGCGGCAGTGGACGCCGTGCGGCCTCTGCTCAGCGGCAAGACGGTCAAGGTCGTGACCAAGGTGCTGCGCAAGTTGCACCGCGTGTCGGCCAGCGCCATGGTGCTCGTCTACCTCAACGACCTGCTCTCGGGCATCTGGAGCCAACACGGCGGCCAGGACGCGGCGCTGGCGGCGGAGCTGGCCGCCTACGCGTACGAAGCCTGCGTGCCGTGCCTCGCCGTGCTCTCGAGCGACCACGTGCTGCTCTTCCTGCACTTGTTCCTGGACGGCGCGAGCCTCAAGCCGCTGCCGCAGCTGCTGGCGTCGCTGGACGTCGCGGACGAGGTCTACGGCCAGCGTCTGACGGGCTTGACGCGCTTTGGCGCGCTCTTGGCGCCCGAGAAGCGGCTGGAGCTCCTGGCGGACGCGCTCACGCTCGCGCATGCCAAGTACAGCTCGTGGCAGGCGTCCGGCCCGCGCTCCAACGTGTCGTCAGCCTCGTCCACGTCCTCGAGCGCGTCCACGTCCTGGGACCCGGCGCAGAGCCAGCGCCAGGAGCACACGCTGCTCCACCTCGAGCGCGAGCTGGCCGAGAGCGCCTGCAGGCTGCTCGTGAGCGAAGCGCAGCGCCACCGCGTCGTCCTGGACGCGCACCAGGCGCACTCGCAGCCGCTGGCGTCCGTGGAGACGGCTCTGAGCGCCTGGTTCGCCCTGGACGCGCTGCACCAGGCCGCCAGTCGCCAGGACGCGCTGCAGACGCTGCTGGACGCGCTGTGCCGGCGCGTGGCGTGCGTTGGGCTGGCCACGCTCGTGGCGGAGCTGGTTCTCCGCTGCAGTGCGGGCGTCACGGCCTCGGAGGACGAGGCGGACGTGGCCATCACGCAGAGCTACGCGTCGGCCGTCTCGACGCTCGTCCAGCAGCGACTTGGAGACGCGCTCGACGCGGCCGCCTCGCGGACGACGCACTGGACGCAGCAACTCGTGAGGACGTGGGCCACGCGCATGGCGGACGACGCGGTGGCCGCCCACGCGCTGGACGGGAGCGCCGACGCACTGGCGCTGGGCCGGCAGCTCCGTGCTCTGCTGGGCGAGACGCTCGATGGGGACGCGGCGGCCGAGCTCACGGCCGTCGAGCGGCGCGTCGTGGCGCTGCTGGCCGCGTCGCCCTCGCCGCGGCTCAAGGAGGTGGCGGCGCGTCGCACGCAGGCGTCCGAGCCGCACGCGACGCTGCGAGACGCCGTGCGCACGCAGACGCAGCGCCTCGTGGCGCGCTACGAGGCCCGCGACGCGTGGGCCCAAGCTGCGGTGCTGAGCCGCGTGCTCGCGTCCGCTTGTCGCGGCCGAGAGGGCGACGAGGACGACGGGGGACGCCCGAGGACGACGGAGGACGACGAGGACGCGGCCGCGTGGCGCTTTGGGCTGCACGTCAAGGCCGTGTGGGCCGAGCTCGCCTCCGCGTACCGCGTGGAGGACCGCCCGGCGTCCTCGAGCGTCCTCACGACGCCGACTCGCGACGTGCTGCCCCGGTTCGACGCGCTCTTCGAGGAGCTGCTGAGCTTCGTGGCGGCCTTCGCGGGCGAGCAGCACGAGGACGAGGACGCGGACGCGGACGCGGACGCGGCGCGGCGCTTCACGGAGCAGGCCACCGTGGCGCTGGGCAACCTGCTGCTCCAGCGAGACGAGGCTCGCGACGTGGCCCGCGTCGACGCGTGCGCGTGGCCGCAGGAGCGCACGCGGGCCGTGCACGCGCGCGTGTGTGCGCAGTTTGCGGCGGTGGCCCCCGCTGCCGCCGCTCGGGAGCAGCCGCGAGGCGCGGGGACGCCGGAGGACGCCGCGTGCTGGGCCGCGCTCTTCTCTCGAGGCTGCTGGGGGCTCCAACTGCTGCGCTGGTACTCGTCCGTGGCCTACAGCAGGCTCCGGCAGGACGCGCGCGTCGTGGAGGCCGTGGCGCTGGCCCATTGGGAGGCCAAGCAGCCGCTCGTGGCCGCCCACCTGCTGCTGCTGAGCCCGTTCGACGCCTTGAGGGCCGCACACGCCCCCCGCGTGCTCACGAGCGTGCGCGAGCTGTCCAGGAGCGCGCGCGAGTGGCCCGAGCTCATGGAGCTGGCGCTGCTGCGCTTCGACGTGCGCCAGCTGCAGCAGAGCGGGCTGCACGACGCCGTGGCGGCCTTTGTGCTGCGTCCACAGCCACAGCGGCAGCGACAGCGACAGCGACAGCGACAGCGACAACCTCAGCCGTCGAAGCTCTGGACGTCCAGCGGCGACTACGTGCTGTGCGTGCTGGTGGAGCAGCAGCAGTGGGCGGCGGCCGGACGCCTCGCCTGTGCGCTGCGCCACTCGCACGCGCTGCTCTGGGACGCGGAGAACGCGCGACTGCTGCTGAGCAACGTTGTGCGCGCCTTGGCGGCCGCGACGCCCCCACAGTCGGCGCCGGACGCCGCCACGCGCGAGCTGCAGCGCCGAGTGTACGTGCACACGGCCAGTCGCTTCGCCAGCGCTGGCCAGTGAGCCCAACGAGCGCTAGAGGCTGGTCGAGTGGCCTGTTCGAGGCGACATCTGCTCTCCCAGACACGTACGTTGCATGTAGCCGTGAGCAAAGCCACGGAGGGATATCGAAATACACGGCGGCGGCTGGAAGTGCGCATTGAGGCGGTGAGGCGTGAGCGGCCAGCGCGTTCGTGGACGGCGCGCCTAGACGTTGAGCTGCAGCAGCGAGACGAGGCTCGGGTTCCGCCAGTCCTTGGCGCTGTCCTCCAGGTGCTGCTCCAGGTCCACGAGGTCGCGCTGCACGCCCTGCTGCAGGCCCCGCGTGAGCGCCGCGGCCGCCGCGTCGTCTACGCGAAGGCGGTTCTCCACGCGCGTCCAGCCGCGCTTCACGTCCTTGAGCAGCAGGTGCAGCCCCGGCTTGGCCGCGTGCTCGAGCTGCGCGGGCTCCACCTGCCCACAGAGAGCCACAGTGAGGGGTCCATCCGAGGATCCATCCACCTGCACAGAGGTATCTCCTGGTACAATCGCATGGCGTAGTGCGGCGGGGACGTACGAGGAGCACGCAGGCGCGCGAGCAGTTGGCCTCCACCTTGTCGGCCACCTTGTCGGCAAAGTGGCTGCGCGCGGCGGTGTCGCCGCCGGCGTAGTAGAAGCCCACGATCTGCTGCGTGCCGCCGCGCTGCTGGCACCAGGCGTCCGCCAGCGCGCAGCCCACCTCGAGCAGCGGCGCGAGCGGCGCCTCGTGGTGGAAGAGCGGCGCCGCGTCCGTCACGGAGAAGCCCTGGCCCTGCTGCTCGCCCAGAAGCAGGCCGCAGCAGGCCGCCGCAGGGTGCGCTGCCGCGTGCAGCGTCAGCTTCACGTAGGCCTGCGCGGACACGGCGTACTGGTTGTCTCCCATGCTGTGAGCGGCAGTCGCTCGAGCTTCGGAGCGTCGGGCCCGTGCTTCGTGCTTCTGTGCTTCTGTGCTCTCTTTAAGCTCTTCGCGAAAGGGGGGGGGGATACCGCCGACAAACCGATATACCGGATTATACCGACTGCGCCGGGAATTCGGCTAAGTGCGAGGCCGTCTCATAGTAGATGACCCAAGTGACGGCCAGCAGCACCAAGCAGACGTCCATCTGCTGCCATTCCCGGAGGTCGCCCCCGAGTCGCCTCCGTGTCCGTGTCCATGGCCTCCAGAGCGGCGCGCAAGCCGCTGCTGAGCTTCCTGCGCGTGCGCGGACCCATCCAGGAGCAGCTGCGCATCGAAGAAGCGCTCTTCCGCGTGGACCGCTCGCGCAACTGGTTCATCTACAACCAGGAGCACGCGCCGGCCACCGTCGTCATGGGCATCTCCGGCAAGCCCGAGAAGCTGCTGCATCTGGACGCCGTCAAGCGGTACGTTCGGTCCTATCGATGCACTCGCCTGGGCTGGAATGCGGCGGGAAATGGGTGCGTTTCGCCTGCTTTCGCGCGTGCTTCGTGGCTAATTGGGAGGGGCTGTGCGGGTTCGTTCGCGGTGCAAGTGACGGCATCCCCGTGCTCAAGCGCTTCACGGGCGGCGGCACGGTCATCGTGGACCACAACACCGTCTTCACCACCTTCATTTGCAACGAGGTGCGTGCGTCCGGGCCGAGAGAAGGCGCGATCTCCGTCCTTCTGGCCGCGTTCGACAGGCGACTCCCAGTCTGGAAGACTTGTACTCACTACTTGTGCCGCTCTTCCACTCAGACGGACTTCCCGGACGTGAAGCCCTGGCCGCGCGAGATCATGGCGTGGTCGCGCGACTTCTTCTCGCCTTTCTTCGCCCGTGTCTGCAACGGCGGCCAGGTAAACGCACCGCATGGGCCACCTTTATCCAAGTGGGCAAAGCCTTGTCGGATATTCACGTCCTCTATTGCTACGCCTATTGCGACAGAAGTTCGCGCTGCGGGAAGACGACTACGTGTTCGACGACCGCAAGTTCGGCGGCAACGCGCAGAGCTTGGGCAAGGGCCGCTGGCTGCACCACACGTCCTTCCTCTGGGACTTTGACCCGCGCAACATGGAGTACCTCACCAACCCGGCGCGCCAGCCAAAGTACCGCGAGCAGCGCTCGCACACGGAGTTCCTCGTGCCGCTCAAGGACGTGCTCAAGCAGGAGGTGGACACCCGCGACAAGTTCGAGCACGAGCTCAAGAAGGAGCTGGCCACGCAGTTCACGCTGGAGGAAGTCTCGCTAGATGACGTGAAGCCGCTGCTGGAGCAGGAGCACCGCAAGGCCACGCGCTTCCTGGAGCTCTAGAGACGGCAGGCCCGCGGCTATAGAGTACGTTATGACGTCTGGCAGGGATTTGCGTCGAGTTACATGGAGAAATGGGGCTCGTCGGGCCCGTGAAGGTGTCTACGGGCTAACTTTTGCGCTTGTTTCCTCCGAATTGAACCATTTCCCAGGTATCAAGACGTCGCTCGGACCCCCAATAGAGATTCTCGATGCTCGACGCTCGACAACAGGACATTGCCGCGCGTACTCTTCCCCGTATGGCGCTGTTGGGAGAAGAAGAGCGTTGGGAACTGCGCCGTGTAGCTAGAGCTGACTCATGACTTGTCGAATGGTCTGGTGGGGCACGCCGAAGGGACTCATGCCGCCACTTTCCACCTCTCTTCCCTCCGGATCGTACAGGATCTTGGCGCACCAGATAGACGGATACACCTCCCGCGCTTCCGACTCGCTCGCATAGCGACAGGTGCGGACGTCCCCCCAGCCTTCCTTCGTGGCGATGACCCAGTGTTTGCCAGTGCCATGGTCAGGTTCGTACGTACTGACGCTTTCCGCCTGGCCGCTTCGGAAGCACTTGACGACTGCCGCGGTACCCGCACCCAAAGCTACCCCCGACACCACAATGGCGGCTACTGGCCCGGCAGCAAGCCCCACGGCCCCAATGCTCTGCAGTACAGCCACGCTGCTTCCAGCAGCCACGCCGCCGCCTGACGCTACGGCGCTGGACGCCATCATCCCCGCAGCAGTGGATCCCGCCGCGATACCTTGTGCCGTGAACCCGATGGCGTTCACAACTGGGACGACGGCTGCTGCGGCCGCGCTTCCCACTCCAGCGCCCACCGCCGCGCCAGTCGCAAGCTGTTGCGCAACTCTAGCGCCCGAGTCTCCAGTTTGTTGGTCGCTCTCCTGCAAAGATTCAAGCTTGATCGCCAACTTGGCCAGCTGCGGGTCGCTTGGGTCCACACGTTGCCCAGCGCGCACAGTCTCCAGGGCTTTCGTGTATTGCTTGAGCTCTTTGAGCGCCACGCCGTGCTGGCGGTAGCCTTGAGACATCGACCGGAGCACATTAGTAGGTTGTATCGTGCTGAGAGAGGAAGGCAGCGGTGGATGCAAGAAACGAACGTACCTTCGACGTAGTTCGAATCCAGTTGGATGCATTGCGCAGCGTCGGCTGCAGCCTCTTGGAACTTGCCCCAGGCGAAATATGCATCGCTATGATCAGAGAGGGATACACCAACAGGAGAACATCGAGAGAGAGAGAGAGAGCGTCAGCACGAGTAGCCGAAGAGAAACATACGCTTTTAGGTAGGAGAACACGTCGATCCATGGGAAGACGGCCATGCTTCCGTTACCCCATCGCCGACTCTTAGAGATCAAGTCCGGTGGATATGGAGCCATGCGGGTGATAGTAGGGCCATACCTTCGCTCCGAGAAGTAGACGGGGTTCGTCGGGTCCGATTCAATTGCCGCAGTGAGCTTGGCAACGGCGTCAGCCTTGTTCTGGCACTGGGAGGTCTCGCTGCCTTCGCTACAGCTCGCGTTAGGAGGAGCAAGACAGCCAAGGCCAGACGGTAAGGATCGACCAAGTACTGGAGCTGGAGGACAGAGAGGCGAAGGGAGTACACACATCTGCTTGGCGTCGGCAGCAAAGCTCTCCATCTTGGTGCTTCTCTTCTGGTTTGCTGATTCAGCTGCGAAGATCCAATAGAAAGCGTGGCTTGTTGAGACGGCAGATTCCAGAATGAGCTTCCTGCCCTGGGCGAGCTCTGGGCCCTTGGCCCAGTGAAGTGACCAAGGAGTGCCTCGAGCCGCCCAGGACCGCCGGGGCAGCCTGTCTCCATCGGTGGAAGGCTTGCTCAAGCATTCCTATGCCCGTTGATCAGCTGCCACAAGTCCAGAGAAAACATGGAAATCGGCCCGTACAACCTCGACAGTGATTGGCGGAAAGTGTGTTTATGAAAGCGGCTCAAACTCGCCTCTGGACGAACGTATAGATGCAGCGCTTGCCAGGTTCCCCTGCGTACGGACACGAGCGGAAGTACTTCGCACGCCACAGCGAATGCATACCCAGCTGGTGGCAGCACTCCTGTAGATACCACGGCAAATTCACCTTGCAGCCCATTCACTTGTTTCGAGAACTCCGGTGAAAACGAGCAGGCAACGCTTATGCACCGACCACCCCGCAATTGCCGTCACTCGGAACCGCTATTGATCCACTGACTCCACGCTCACTAAGTTGCATTGCACATGTGCGCGTGTGCCCAACGATGACAATGTACCCGGTGGTGGTGGGCGCCTGCATAGAGGCTGATCACTTCCTTGACCCACTGTTCACCAAGTTCTTGCACTTGGCGAGACTGTGCGCTAATGTTTGTGCTGCCGCTTTTGTATGCATGCGGCTTACACGCGAGGGATGAAGACGCGCACTAGTGCATGCCTCGCGACAAGCCAAGTTGTCCG